>CM042244.1:42197145-42502145 GCA_023566225.1 Romanogobio albipinnatus | reverse complement strand
ATCTGCTCCGCAGCGATATCCTCTGTCAAACCCGACCCAGACTCGCATCCATTGCGGTTTCAATAACTACATTTACTTGACACCGGGACAAAGGACTTCAATTCCCATGATTCCCAGCAAATGCTGAACGCTTCCACGACGGGAGACTGAGAACATGACAAACAACCCGAGGAGCGGTTGAGGGCCCTTCGGTTGTCTCCTAAGAGATTCGATGAGAGATATAATGAACATTTTCATTTGGTCTCACTCTTGACAGGAAAAACTCTCAGTTCTCAGTGCAGCATGTTGCTGTTTTCTTTGAAGGATGACGGTTTGTTTTGAGGCGCATACACAAAGGACAAAAGCACATGATGTGCGCTAAGACTGCAGAACTTTGTGGCTGCTCTCTGGAGACCAACATACTGGAGTTGTTTGCTATATACTCTAAGCCACTGCTGTTCTTCGCTTCTTACCAATGCTGGAGATTGTAACTTAAAAACACGCCACATTTATTTGGGTCCTTTGACTCAAATGAAACTATTTCAGTGCTAATTCGAATGGTCTGAATGTGGACTGCAAGAAGAGGCACGTTATTTGTACCTAAAATAAACTTATAACAGGAATGTTTATAAAAAGGGAAAAAAAAAACTGTTAACATTTCAAGTGTGCTCTGTTTCACATCAACCACATCCGTCCTGCCAATCTGAGAGACTTCTTGTTAATGTGACGCATTCTCGTATGAAATGCTTCTGACTTTGCTTTCTTCCCGTTTCATCTTTCGATATTCCCTCCTTACCTGTTTAGGAACTGTTTGGAATATGCAATGAATGTGAGAGGAGAGAAATTCAATAGAATGTACCGTGCCAAGTCTCCTAATGTAGTTTTTTTTCCGGAAGAACACTAACAATTCACATGTTCCCCCAGATGATCTAGACATTTTAAGTTTAAGGTTGTGCACAATTATGTCATCATTTTCCTTCTTCCATTTTTATTTGATGAATTTAGGTACATGAAACATGTCATTTATTTATGGTCTTTTTTATCTAGTTTGTAAATTGTAAAATAGAGCTATGAGAGAAATAAATGATTGCCAAGTGCATTGTAATTAATGTCTAAATTGATTTATGTGGCTAATTCTGCTAATTCTTTGAAACGGATTGCTGGGAAGTTATTTGGATGCGGCGTCTGATGAGGTATTCTCACATGGAGAGAAATGGATCCATGTTTATATCCACATAAAGTGGCAGCCGAGGGTGAGAGCGGACAGTTAGCTCCAATGCTGGTCACATATTTCTATTACATTTTGGCCGCAGTTGAAACGAAACGATCGAATGTGGTGGTATAAACAGGTTTGCCGGTCTTGCCAGTAGCATTCAGATTATTTAGAGTTTTCTCTTCTCCTTTTCACCCATCATTCCTCTCCTCGTCTCTTTCAGCTCGAGCTTGAAGTGAGTGTTTGTGTAAACGCTGATTGTGAGTAAAAGCAGCTTGGCAGGGATAACCAACACATTAAAAGCATATCAAAAATAAGAGGAAAAAAATGAGAAAATTCTCCCCCGAAGAACAATTTCAACAATCAAACCGTATTATGGTTGAAGCAGCGGCAGAAGAGGGGGCTGCCCGTGAGTGCCTGCGTTCCGTCAGCCTTTCTTTTTTTTCCTCCTTCCTTTTTTTTCATCAAACTTTTTTTTTTCCTGTCCTTTCTACACTTTGAATGGGCCGTAATACAGCCGCTTTGGCACGGTACGCCTGCTTAATCAGTAAACATCTGTTTCCCACAGCCGTCCCGGTCGCGATGAGGGCTGATTGTGGAAAGCCTTTGATAAATAAAGGAGGGAGGGAAAAAAATGGGGAGAAAACGTAATTTTAGAATCCCAGAAAACCCTGCCGTGAGCCAAGCAATGTTTTTCCTCTGACAATCATTCTAATGAGAGATGCATTCATTATGCATGTATTTAGATGCCCGTCACCCTGGAAAAAAATAAAAGAAAAGATGGAGCAAAAAAAAAAAAAAAAGTTAGATGAATTAAACTTTGCTCAGGAAAGACTCACCAGCCTGAATCTGGTTGATATGTAATGAGGAAGAGAAATGGCATTCCTGCAGGATGAGAGCAGAGAGAGAGCTAACAGGAACTAGAGTGTTTTGATAGTTCTCGATGAGGTTTAACAGGAACGGCGTGGACCAGGACTCTAAGAGGGTGGTGAAGGACAGAGTGTGTCTGAGGACTCAAAAAAGGCTTACAACTGCAGTCTGAGAGAGTTATGCTATACAAAACCAACCCTGAATACATGTTTTAAATCTATAAGCCTTGGAACAGTACAATCTGGACAATCAGGACATAAGCCAGGTCTTACATTTATATGAATCTGTTCTAGTGTCCTATATATCTGTATTCCGTGGGATCTCTGTGTATTGCAGTATGGCGTCTTTTATCAGCTAGATATCAGTTTTTTCCAACAGCCACTTTAGCAGTTCTTTTCAACAACTTCTAGCACGTGGATAAAAAAAAAAACAGGAAAGTAGAAAAAAGTTTAACAAGGAAAAGATAAACAACCAAAATCTGGAGCGGCAGCAGCAAATGAATTCATTCCATCTCTGTTATCTTATCCTATCCCAGACGAGCATGGAAGATGTCCTGAGTAGCATGGATTTCACCAAATATTCACTGCAAAGAAAAAAAAAGCTGTCTCAGTCTTGTTTTACAGACCTTTTTTTGTATTTTAGTATCCAGTATTGTAATTTATTTATTTTTCCACTAAAGCTAAAATATAAGAAAATTGTTTTTTTTTGGTTTTCAAGATTGGGGGAGCCAACCCATATTGACCAAGGCTGTTGGGGTTAAATGACCAATGATTGAATGTTAAATAAGTGATAAGAACAGATCTTTTCAGCTCTTGACAAATGGTTGGTGGGAACTTCTGCATTCTACATTTCCATAATCAGCTTTAAGCTGTACGAGACCTCTGGTCCATTAATCCCAATGCAAACAGTCGTCCTGATGTGTGTGAAGACCTTTGTCCTGACCTCGGAATCTCTCTGGCTCTAGAACAAGATGGCATTTCAGGACACATTTTAGAGATAAACTAGATTCAATTCAATTTTATTTAATTATTTACATAAAAGTTGAAAGAAGAACAACAGAGTGAAATCATGGTCCCACAGCAAGAAAACATTTTCTTAATTTAGTATTTTGGTCTTGTTGTATAGTTAACTTAACTTTTAAAAATAAGATATATTTACCAAATGAGATTAGAATCTGAATTTAGGGAGGTTTATACTTAAAACAAGGGGGAAATGCCTGATGTCGTCATACTCAGATTCTAGTCAGAATATGAGTCTGATACTGCTCCATTGGGCTGTGATTATGGGGCGAAAATGCCTCTGCACTCAATTGGATAGACCTACAACCAATCAGAGCAAAGACGCAGTAAGTGATGTGTTGAGCGACGCATATTGGTCAACAGAACTCAACTGCACGCATGCTGGAAAAAGTAGAAGAAGAAGATGAGTGTAAACGATCTTTGCCGGTGTTGTAAAAAGAATTTAAGGATACACGGAGTACTTACCAACACGATCATCATTTTTGAGAGAAATAGTAAAGGTGAATGCATATACAAACAAGTTCTCCATTTAGTAAACAAATGCAACCTTGTGACAGGTGACGGGGATGGTTACATTACTGTTGATTATCTGTCCATCATCGTATAAAGCCTGCTCTGACAATTTGATTGGTATGAACAGCTCTGGTTTGAGCATAGTTGTTCCTCAACGGATCAAGTCCAGACCAAACTTCCCAACCTCAAATGTTGTGGGTGGGGCTAAATTCGGCTGGCATCCAGGCAAGGGGAAAACATTTACCAACAGACAAAGAAAAAAAAATCAACTAGGGCTGTCAAGCGATTAATCGCGATTAATCGCATCCAAAATAAAAGTTTGTGTTTACATAATATACACTCACCTAAAGGATTATTAGGAACACCATACTAATACTGTGTTTGACCCCCTTTCGCCTTCAGAACTGCCTTAATTCTATGTGGCATTGATTCAACAAGGTGCTGAAAGCATTCTTTAGAAATGTTGGCCCATATTGATAGGATAGCATCTTGCAGTTGATGGAGATTCGTGGGATGCACATCCAGGGCACGAAGCTCCCGTTCCACCACATCCCAAAGATGCTCTATTGGGTTGAGATCTGGTGACTGTGGGGGGCCATTTTAGTACAGTGAACTCATTGTCATGTTCAAGAAACCAATTTGAAATTACTCGACTTTTGTGACATGGTGCATTATCCTGCTGGAAGTAGCCATCAGAGGATGGGTACATGGTGGTCATAAAGAGATGGACATGGTCAGAAACAATGCTCAGGTAGGCTGTGACATTTAAACGATGCCCAATTGGCACTAAGGGGCCTAAAGTGTGCCAAGAAAACATCCCCAACACCATTACACCACCACCAGCAGCCTTCACAGTGGTAACAAGGCATGATGGATCCATGTTCTCGTTCTGTTTACGCCAAATTCTGACTCTACCATCTGAATGTCTCCACAGAAATCGAGACTCATCAGATCAGGCAACATTTTTCCAGTCTTCAACTGTCCAATTTTGGTGATCTCGGGCAAATTGTAGCCTCTTTTTCCTATTTGTAGTGGAGATGAGTGGTACCCGGTGGGGTCTTCTGCTGTTGTAGCCCATCTGCCTCAAGGTTGTGCATGTTGTGGTTTCACAAATGCTTTGCTGCATACCTCGGTTGTAACGAGTGGTTATTTCAGTCAAAGTTGCTCTTCTATCAGCTTGAATCAGTCGGCTCATTCTCCTCTGACCTCTAGCATCAACAAGGCATTTTTGTCCACAGGACTGCCGCATACTGGATGTTTTTCCCTTTTCACACCATTCTTTGTAAACCCTAGAAATGGTTGTGCGTGAAAATCCCATTAAATGAGCAGATTGTGAAATACTCAGACTGGCCCGTCTGGCACCAACAACCATGCCACGCTCAAAATTGCTTAAATCACCTTTCTTTCCCATTCTGAAATTCAGTTTGGAGTTCAGGAGATTGTCTTGACCAGGACCACACCCCTAAATGCATTGAAGCAATTGCCATGTGATTGGTTAATTAGATAATTGCATTAATGAGAAATTGAACAGGTGTTCCTAATAATCCTTTAGGTGAGTGTATGTGTGTGTGTGTACTGTGTATAATTATTATATATAAATACAGACATATGTATGTATATATTTAAGAAAATGTATTAAAACATTTTTTATTTCTATATAATATAAATTATATACAAATATATACAGTATATACATGCAAATATTTCCTTAATATATACATGTATGTGTGTTTATTCAAATATACATAATAATTATACCAAGCACACACACACATATATTATGAAAACAAACTTTTATTTTGGATACGATTAATCGCGATTAATCCTAATTAAGCACTAATTTAAACATAAGATGCATCTTCTTAAATGAAGTTTGAAGTTTGTGTCTCAATTAATTAAATGTATTTTGTTTTAAGTATTATTTGATATTTGAACTGACAAACAAGGCAAATTAAGTAAGCAAACAATTTTTCAGTGCAGACATTCCAAATGTGACCTTTGCGCATTCCTCTAAATGTATGAAGCTGATTTTAACGTATCACTTGATGCTGGATTACATTTAATACATTATCGACATTTCATGCCTATTAATATGTGAGGTGTATAAGTGTGAGTGATTGACTTTGGCTGTGTGCACATGCTGTGGTGAGCTTCATACAGCCCTGCATGATTAATGAGAAAGAGATGACAAAGGTAATGAGGTTTGCTTAACAGTGTCATACTCACCCACAGGCTTTTACCGGAACCACACAACTAATGGAGAGAGATAGATAGAGAGAGAGAGCAGAGGGGGTTCAATGCAATTAAAATCTTCAATTTATTTTCCTTTCCCACTGTCTCACCACTTCTGTCATAACGTCGCATGTAGTGGGTGTTTTCATTGCTCATTTTTCTGTACTCTTACTCTTCATTTGCCACTCTCTCAAGGATTTTTGATTTATTTACCAGGCTTTCTCTGGGATCAACAGATACAAGCTCTGGTTCAAATCCTAGTAAGCTTCCTGGCTGTCTCCAAGACAGCATACTAACTGAAATGGAGCCTCAAATGTGACTAATTTGGGACACTACATAAACAGCGACTCTGCACATAACACAAATAGAACATGAGAGATTCATAGTTGATTCTAATGGACCTTCTTCACATTTCCAGGTTTTGTAACTTAAACGTAAACTTTAGCAGGGTACAATTCTGTACATGGGAGACCACAGAAAATATTACTTTTGCGGTCCCAATTGCTCCAACAGCAAAAGAAAAACAATCACTATTGCATTTCCACAGCTTTCCAAAAGAAAATAATATAGAGAAGCGAATTACGGCAGCTAGAGGAGAGAAATGTACAATCACTCCCTCAGCAGCTGTATTAGAAACCCAATTGCAGAAGTGTTGACTTAGTCTTTTTTGTAATTTACCAGGGTAGTGTTGCAAATGTATATTAATTAAAAAAAAGAATATATAAAAACACTTGACCAGGTTTACATAATTTTTTTTGCAGAAATAATCACACTCTGTGAAAAGGGTCCGTAGGCTAGTGTTGCATATAAGCTAACAACATATTCTAAGCATACAACTTAGCATGCACCAATATTGGGTAAATAATCCATTTTAAAGCAATCAAACGTGATGGCTGCAAAAATGCTGTCTAGGTAGGTAGCTCAATAGCTCTCTATGAGCAGGTGTTGAGTTAGTACACTACATGTATCACAGTTAAAGTGCTGCTGTGGAGAAAATCGAGTTTTTAATGTTGTTTATATGTATGTGTGGTGTTTTTAATATGCTTTAAGACAAGCAAGACAATCAGTTAACACCATTGCTGAGTATTTTCTCCTTAAAACTGCAGTGTACAAATGACAGTATCAAAATCCTGTTTTGAAACCGCCCCATATAACTAGTCCTGTCAGCATTCCTATTAGGGATGCAACAATACAGTTAGTCCACGGTTCTATACATACCTCGGTTTTTAACCACGGTTTTCGATTCGGTTCGGTTCTGATGGCTTGTCACGTCAGTTTTTTGCTATGCTATTCTTAGGCGACAGGAACAGCAAGAGGTTAAGGAGAAAAAAGACTATTTTTCTTTATTGCAATACTCTTTCTTTATTTTACTTAAAAGAAACTTGAAAAACCTTACTTAAACGTAAGACTTAAAAACCCTTGTACACATTCCTAGTGTATTGTATAATATAAAATACATTTATATATATATATATATATATAATAATAATTTACACTGGCAGCTCAGAGCAGTACTGCAGCATTTAAGTATGAGATTGAATGAATGAATGTAAAAATAAAACACTACATAGACTTCACTATAAAATATACATTGATTCTTATTAAAGCTACTGTATTACAGTTTTTCAGTCAAGAGCAGTGAGTGATTTTCTCTTTTGTCTTTTGTTGTTATATTAACCACTAAAGAAATAGTTCACTCAAAAATGAAACTACTGTCATCTATTATTCACGCTCAAGTTGTTTTAAACCTGAATAAAGCAATTTCTTCTGTTGGACATAAAATATATTTTTTGACGGATGTTTGAAACCAAACAGTTGCTGGACCCCATTGTAGGGAATAATAATATGGATTTCAATGACTACCATCAGCTGTCTGGTATTCAACTGTCTGTCTTCAACAGAAGAAATTAATACAGGTTTGGAACAACATTAGAGTGAGTAAATAATGACATAATTTTAGAGTGAACTGTCCCTTTAAGGACAAGCGACAGCATGTTCATTAGGCTGCCCTGCTGTCAATTTAAGACCTGCGTGCATCTAATATACAGACACACACCGATTTTTCTTTCGCTTTAGACATATTCGACTGTGTTTATGTAAACCTTGTGTGTATTTGACAGTATTAGCGCAGTTAGACTACTTAATCCAGTAATCACTTGTTTGACAGGCTTTTTGCGCACGCTCAGAAAAGTGCATGGTGTCCTACGCGCAAGGCTTTAAAACGTATGCAAATAATGAACTTCGTGATTGTGAATAACTATAGTGTTCCGTGAGTATAGGCCTAACGTCTCGGGTTATGACTATAACCCTTGTTCCCCGAGAAGGGAACGAGACACTGCGTCGTCGAGTGACAACACTCTGGGAACGCCCACAGCGTTACGCATCTGAAGCATGAATGAAATCAAGCCAATCTGATTGGTGTCGCGTCGTGACGTAGTAGATGACGGCATACCCGGAAGATACAAAAAGGAAGCTGATGCAAACACACACTAGCTCTTTTGCGATGAAGCAAGCGCTCTAGCCGTGATAGGTGTGGCGACGAGACGCAGTGTCTCGTTCCCTTCTCGGGGAACAAGGGTTATAGTCATAACCCGAGACGTTCCCCTTCGAGGGAACTCGCACTGCGTCGTCGAGTGACAACACTCTGGGAACGTTAATACCCACTAAGCCACACCAAATCACCCCACGTCCCAGTGTGAAGCTGGGTACCCAGGCACACTTAGGACGCAAGAACTCGAGCACCAGGCGTCACCGGGAGGTGCAGACTGTAGAATCTTATGAAGGTGTGCGGGGTGGCCCACCCGGCCGCCTCGCATACCTCTTGAAGCGAGACGCAGAAAGGAGGGCCACTGAGGAAGCCATGCTCCTGGTGGAATGGGCCCTCACGGCCATGGGTGAAGGCAAATTGCGCACCCTATAAGCCGTGGCTATAGCCTGGACGATCCAGTTACTGATCGTCTGAGTTGACGCAGGCAGCCCCTTCTTGGGTGAGCCAAAGCACACCAACAACTGGTCTGACCTTCTCCAATGGGAAGACTTCTCTAGATAAATACTCAGGGCTCTGACCGGGCAGAGCAGATGAAGTCTCCCCTCTTCCGCCGTCAGGTGGGGAGGGGGATGGAAAGCCTGAAGAACCAAAGACCGGGCTCCCCGAGATGGAACCTTGGGAATGTAACCCGGTCTAGGGTGAAGGATGGCCCTTACTCAGCCGGGGGCAAACTCCAGGCAAGTTGGCGTGACCGCCAAGGCCTGGAGATTTCCCACTCTCCTCAGAGAGGTAATGGCGAGTAGAAAGGCCACCTTCAGGGTCAGGTTCTCAGGCTCAGCCAGCTCCAGTGGCTCGAAGGGGGCCTCAGCCAGCCCTTCCAGAACCACCGCCAGGTCCCAGGTTGGGACTCTGGAGCGAGCCGCAGGCCTCACCCTCCGAGCCCCACGGAGGAACTGTACAACCAGGTGGTGCTTCCCCAAGGGTCCATCACCTAGAGGTGCGTGGAAAGCCCCAAGGGCAGCCACGTACACCTTCAGGGTGGACGGGGTAAGACCAGCGGAGAAGCGATCTTGGAGGAACTCCAGCACTGAAGCCACTGGGCAGTTAACTGGATCCACCTCACGCTCTCTACATCAAGTGGAAAATACATTCCACTTGAGGCTGTACAGTCTCCTGGTAAAAGGAGCCTGGAGCTGAGTAAGTTCTTGACCACTTCTGCTGACAGGCCCGCCTCTAGGTACCGAGCCCCCTCAGGGGCCAGGCCCAGAGGCTCCAAAACTCTGGCCGGGGGTGAAATATTGTGCCCCCTGCCTGAGAGAGCAGATCCCTCCTCAGAGGAACCTGCCACGGAGAGCCGTCTAGCAGAGCTATGATGTCCGAGAACCATACTCGAGTGGGCCACCGGGGTGCTACTAAGAGCAGGCTGATGCCCTCCCAGCGGACCCGCTCCAGAACTCTCGGGAGCAGAGCGATCGGGGGAATGCGTACAGACGCAGCCTCGGCCACGTCTGCATGATGGCGTCCAGCCCTAACGGAGCTGGATGCTTGAGAGAGAACCACAGTGGACAGTGGGACGTCTCTCGAGACGCGAACAGGTCCACTTCCACTGGGCCAAATCTCTCGCACCTGGCCTCCACCACCTCTGGGTGGAGTCGCCTCTCCCCGGGCCTCAGCCCCTGCCTCGACAGGATGTCTGCTCCCTGATTTTGGTCTCCGGGAATGTACGTCGCCCTGAGGGACGATAACTTCCCCTGGGACCACAGGAGGATTTGATGCGCCAGTCTGCATAGAGGGCGCGACCTCAAACCCCCCTGGTGATTGAGATACGCGACAACCGAAGTGTTGTCTGAGCGTATCAGGACATGGTGGCCGCGGAGGTCCGGGTAAAAGCTCCTCAGAGCTTTGTAGACCGCCAGCATCTCCAGGCAGTTGATGTGCCCTGAAGAAATGCCGGGTCTCCCACAGACCTCTCGCAAAACGGCCTTCCATGACCGCGCCCCAACCAGTGAGGGAAGCATCTGTTGAAGCGGCTCTCCGGCAACATGATGCTCCCAGCACTGGTCCTTGGGACAGGAACCAAGGTTTCCGCCATATGACGAGGGAACGAAGGCATTTGCGCGTTACCCTGATCATATGAAACGGATTTCCCCTCGGGGAAAACCCCCTGGCCCTAAGCCACCACTGTAGGGGTCTCATGTGCAGCAGGTCAAAAGGTATCACCTTGGACGCTGCTGCCCTGAGCCCCAGCAGTCTCTGAAACTGCTTCACAGTGAGGCTGCGGCCCGGCTTCACTCAGGAGACCATCGCCAGTATGGACTCCACGCGTGCGGGGGACATTTGTGCCCGCATCGATGTGGAGTCCCATACAACCCCCAGGAACGTAGTCCGCTGGGAGGGCGTCAACACGCTCTTCTTCGTGTTGAGTCTCAGTCCCAAGCATCTGATGTGGGCCAGAACGACATCTCGATGCCGAACCGCCACCGCGAGGGGAGAGTGCCAGGCCGAAGGGAAGAACCCGATATTGGTACGCTTCGCCCCCGAAAGCGAACCTCAGGAACTTCCTGTGACATGGAAGGATGGAAATATGGAAGTATGCGTCCTTTAGATCTATCGTGACGAACCAGTCCTCGGACTGGATCTGACTCACGATGGCTGGAATTATGAGCATCTTGAACCTGAATCTCCTCAGAGACCGATTCAAGAGCCTGAGATCTATAATCGGACGCAACCCACCATCCTTCTTTGGAACTATGAAGTACCGGCTGTAGAACCCGGAGTCCCTGTCCGCCAAAGGAACCCGCTCTATGGCTTCCTTGGCTAACAGGGCTTGTACTTCTTGTTCCATAACCCGAACCTGCTCTGGGCCGACGACAGTCCGGACCACCCCGTTGAAACTCGGGGGAGGAGAACCGAACTGCAGCCTGTAACCCAGCTCTACAGTCTGCAGGACCCATGTAGATACACTCGGAAGGCATGACCATGCGCCAAGATAATCTACTAAGGGAACCAGCCTCTCGAGGCTGGCCTCGGGTGTCAACCGAAACTCGTTCCCGACCCCCCTGAAGCGGCTAACCGGCAGGGAGCGGTCGAGAACGATTTTCGGTGGGCGCATACGTTCGCTGCCCAGTCGCAAGTCCCCTTGGAGGCGACGAAGGCAGCGTGTGTGCGCGGGAAATCAGTGAGGCCCGAAGCGTCTTTGACGGCGGGAACACAACACTGATTTCCCGAGAGCTCCTGGGGGAAAACGACCTCGGTCGCTCCTACCCGGGAGAGGGGGCTGGCCAGCAGGGGCCTCATCTAAGGGAGCAGCTCGACAGGGCCGCAATACTAGGGCGGACACTGCGCCTAGCAACCGCCTGAAACTGATGTGTCCCGCAGGCCACCAGGCGGCGAGAACGACATCAACTTCAGGAGGGCTCCCTCTTAGATGAATATCCAGACAAGTCAAACACGCTTGGGTGACAGACCGATTAAAGTATCTAACTTATCAAAGTCAGATAACATACACTCAATTCCTCAGAATTAAATGTCATCATAATCACCCAACCCGTGCAACCTAGTCTGAATAACAGGCTGAATAAAAAATACATCTAACTCCTCACGTTAGATAATATTAATTAAATGCAGCCATAATATGGTCTGAATGATAGGCTGAATATCTAACTCCTCAAAGTCAGATCCTATATTATTTAATTCCTCAGAATTAAATACAGCCCAAATCATCAGACGATACTGTTTTATTGTATTTAAATGGCTCGTAACCATACGTTGCCTCAGCAACTTGGCTCGAGCCGTTATAATACAATTGGCTTTCATTCCTCGGAAAAAAAGTCAAACAGGCGCGAGGCTGAAACACCCGAAAAGCGCACGGTAGTACGCGTCGAGATATTTCTCAATGAAAACAGCCAGCACCCTCAGGCGCTGACCGCATGCCTCGCACCCAACAGTATCCACAATACAGTGAAACATGGTCGGAAATAACACCAGACGATACTGCTTTATTGTATTTATACGGACTCGTAAACCACACGTTGCCTCAGCAACGTGGCTCGAGCCCTTATAATACAATTGGCTTTCATCCCTCGGGAAAAAAAAGCCAAACAGGCGCGAGGCTGAAACACCCGAAAAGCGCACGGCAGTACGCGTCGAGATATTTCTCAATAAAAACAGCCAGCACCCTCAGGTGCTGACCGCATGCCTCGCACCCAACAGTATCACATTTCACCGTATCACGTTGTATCACTTCACTAGCAGACTCGAACCTACGCACTGCCTTTTTTTTTTTTTTTTTTTGGCAATGCGAGATTGAATCTAGCATAGGAAATGGCGAGCCTCGATACGGAGCACGTCTAATTCCTCAGAATCAGACAGCTCACGCATCGGGTCCTCCACCCCGGGGGAAGAAGCCGCAGCGCGGGCTTCCACACGGGGAAGGAGAACAATGGAACTGTCAAACAGGGAAGGAAAAGATGCCTCAGCACCCTCTCAAGTTCCCCTGACAGCCCATCTGCGAGTCCCATGATTGATCAACCGTGCTGTCTTTTTTTTTTTTTTTTTCGACAGACACGGGACCAGCCACGGGGTTCGCGAGCCCTGCTTGTGAACAACGTTGGTAGACAAACAACATCAAATAAGACTGACAAAACAGAGCGCTTCGCTGAAGAGCAAAAAAGCTAGTGTGTGTTTGCATCAGCTTCCTTTTTGTATCTTCCGGGTATGCCGTCATCTACTACGTCACGACGCGACACCAATCAGATTGGCTTGATTTCATTCATGCTTCAGATGCGTAACGCTGTGGGCGTTCCCAGAGTGTTGTCACTCGACGACGCAGTGCGAGTTCCCTCGAAGGGGAACTCTACCACTAACGTGTGATGTGAATGTATGTCGCGTTGTTCAGTATATTGGGATGGAGGCAAATGATAGAATGTGTAGAAAAATAATTATTTAAATGCAAAACCGAAAAAAACGCAATTCACAAGCGTTTTGAACCGTGAATGCTGTACCGAACGGTTCAATATTATATTGAGAATTGTGGCATCCCTAATTCCTATCATGCTGATTTTTAGAAAGCAGCAGTCTGACTCTAAGATGGGGAACAGGAACATGGTTTGTGTAACATTAGCAACACATTAGTAGCTGATTGATAATGCAGTCAAGCCAAAGGCTAATCATATCAATTACCATTATGCATCCATTGTTTTAGAGAGTAATATATAAAACGTGTTAGGCCTACCATTCTGATGCTTTCTGATGCATTTTGACTTGTTGACGACACTGTATAATTCACTCTTCCTCTACTTCTTCAGAATACGTTTCTGTTTAAAACATACAGTATATGGCTGAATTAAACCAATATTTCCACTTGCCATTGTGTAGCATTAACCACAGTCAGGGTTGCCAAGGTTTCACAACAAAACCTACCCAATTGCTACTCAAAAATAGCCCAATCGCATTCCTGGGGGTAAAATCTGCGTTTTTTTGGCGGGGTTTCCCTGCTAAAATTCACATTCCCAGGGCTAAATATCACATTATTGGGGACGCTTCAACGCAAGGGTATGAAAAACAGCCCGTGGCAACAATGTTAAAGTAGCCCAATTCTGCGGGAAAACCGCGGACTTGGCAACGCTGAATACAGTTGACCGAGTGGACCAGGTAGTCCGAGCTGGTGTGATTGAATGGGGGCCGGGTCTAATTTGCATGAAACTGCATTTATTAAATGAAGCAAGGGTTTAGAGTTGCATTAAAGCTATTTTAAGGCATGAAGAGATTTTCACAGGATTTTTTTTATTTTTTAAATATGTAATTTTGATTATGAAAGATAAAAATTATTGAGTGCAGGGGGACTTTAAAAGTATTTTTAATTTCTGTAAAAATATTGTTAGACCATCATGAGGTTCTGATACCCAGCCATTTCCCACAGCATTGGCAACACAGCATCCTCATCCACACGCCAAGCAGAGTTTGGTTTTCTATCAGACTAAAACGTTGCAGACACCACTGCGGCCAAAAAGCAGTCCGCTTAATTTCTTCTCTGTCCAGTGATAAGTATTTATGAGATTGTGTAAGAAAAACCCAGCAGCATAAATCAGACGCGAGCAGGGGTTTAGGCCGTGCCAGCAATCTTGAAATCCTCAACTTAGGAAAAGTTCAACAGATCCATCTCTATAATGCAACAAAGCTCTGGAACCTTTTCAACCACAAAGTGTGATATAGAGAACTCTTGTGTGATTCATCAGAAACGAGAGATAGCGATAATGATGGAGCGAGGGATAAATATTAAGAGCCAGAGAAAGTGAGGGAAATGTTTGGACAAAGCCTTGAGCTTAGTGCCTTGGTTTGCATGCGCACCACAGGACAATTCATACAGACCGTCATGCCAAAAGTCCCCTGTGCCGAGCGCAAACACATTTCTTTTCCTAGGTTCGCCATGGTCCAAGACCAATACTGAGACGAGCTTTAGTATTTCTACAAAACTCTACGTCTTTGTCAACTTCTGGAGCTTATGAAACGGGATTTATAGACGAACACTTCACCAAAGGACAAATATATATGAGTTACGCACAACATGGAAGAAGTAATCCACAGACCGTCCTCATTATCTCTAGCATGCGAAACACAGCTCGATCAAAACACACACGCTGTAATCAAATGGTATTTCCATCCCATGTTTTTGTTGAAATCTGTCTTCCAAAACGAGGGAAAGGGGACGCTGCGCTGGTCTGCAGTGGTCTGGCTGGTGTCCATTACTGACTGCGGGGACAGGGGGCAAATGGAGGGAGAGAGAGATATAGGCGAAGAGCACGAGGAAGAGTGGGACGGAGAGGGATGCTGTGAGCCGTTCTGTTGAAACGTTCAGCGGTGGAGGGAAGCCATCTGCTGCATTACAACAACCTGCAGGAGAGAGAGAGGTGAAGGAGGTAGCGTATAGCGCCTCAGGTAATGATCTCAGCCAGGTTGGACTGAAACAAATGCACACGGTATTCTGCTACAGTGACTTCAATCTGCTACTAGACATTTATGAGCAGGTGACAAAACACCAGCCAAAACAGTACACGCACACACATAGACTGAAAGATGACCGCATCCTTGTGGAACATTTAATTGCTCAGTGGTCACTCTTGCAAAGCTCAGGAGGCAAGTGGTTTCTATCAAAAATTCTCAGATGTTTTGCCTTAAATTCTTTAGAAAAAGAAAAGAGACTATTGTTGGCATACGGTAAGATAAAAAACAAAGTTGGTCTTGGGTGACCTTTTTTCGCATCTTGGTGCAGTTTGAAATATTGTTGAGATCTGAAACTCCTCTGCTGAAAGACCACCATATGTTGTGTTTTGGTTCTGGCCCAACTATAGTTAACCTTGTAAGTTTTTCTCGGTCAACCAGCAATATTTGAAAGGTTCCACAAACTAAGTTGTGCCGGTGAACAGCCTTGATACTGTATCTACATGTTAGATCCGCATCA
Source organism: Romanogobio albipinnatus (assembly GCA_023566225.1). Lineage (NCBI taxonomy): Eukaryota > Metazoa > Chordata > Actinopteri > Cypriniformes > Gobionidae > Romanogobio > Romanogobio albipinnatus. The sequence goes on along the minus strand of CM042244.1, from coordinate 42,486,372 downwards.
AACTAGCATAAACCATCTTAGAAAGTGATGCTGATCTACAATGGAATCTATAATGTCACAAGGAATGAAAGGTCTCTATCCACTATTCAATTGATGTTTTTGCTGTCAAGAAAAAAGAACGAGTCACAATGTAATGGAAGAAGTGACAGATCTGTTCTTCTGTTCTCGTTTTCTGTGTATCCTGTTATCCTGAGAAGTGATTTTAGATTTTTTTCATTAAATCTTGTGTGCGATTACATCCAGCTCTTTATTTTTTGTGTTTTGCGACCATCACTGATACCAGAGAAAAGTCTGAAGATCAGGTTGTGAGATTTTAATTAAAATGGTGGACTTTTATTGATTTGATGTTCTCAAAATAAAAGTTTCATTCCATGCCGAGTCTGACTGAGGAAATATCTCAGTTTGTTCTCATTTAACTCTGTCTTGCAGAAAAAAGAAAAAAAAAAGATATTAAAGAGATTTCATTTGTCTGAAAAATTCTCCATTTACTACTAGTAAATGGAACCAAAACATTTCAATTGCTCCCAGGTGGCTGGACCCAGTATAGGTCATAAACCCCGCCCTCTTCATCTAATGAGAAGTGAGACAAACTAAACAATCAAATTTTTTTTCTAAAGATGGTTTCTCTCATTTAGGTCGTTTTTATCACGTTGATGTAAGTTCAAGAGTTCTTTTTTCTCTTGGTTTTAGTTAGTGGTTTGATGCTATAAAAATGGGAATTTGACTTCATGATTGACAGCTGTGATTGTTAGGTTTTCTGAGTAGTCACTGAGGCACCAACAGACTTTTTCCAGGGGGAGATTGGAGCTTCAATTTTAATTTATACATTTCCATAACTGTTTATTTCACACTGACATAATGAGTTGTTCTGCAGTAAACTGTACTAACCAATTATGTGGGAGTGTGGGCGGGGCCTTGATACCAGAGCTCCAATTCATGCTCACTACCAGGGGCATTTCTAGGATTTTCATTTTAGGGGGGGGGGCTTTGTTAAGACTTCAGTTTAGGGTCCAATTCTGGCTATTAACTAGTAGCTTATTAGTATGCATATTAGGATATTGGCTGTTTATTATTACTTATACCTATAAAGCAAATATTAATGCCTCATTCTGCATGACCATATTGTATATCCCTTAATCATACAATGTAGGCAGGTTTATAATCACAAATCTTAGTTAGTTAGGGGGGTTTGGGGGGCACGGCCCCTCGAGAAAATTTTGATTTCTATGATCTACATATGTGCATTTTAAGATGTTCTGAATGCCAAAAAATGTGATAACAACAGCTTGAAAACCATGTCTGTGGGCAGATATGACTGATAAAGTTTTTCCATTTTTGTCTGTGAAGAAAGTAAACATATGTTTAACTGATATGTATATGTTTTATGAATATGAATAATTCTTGTAGGCATGTTAATTTACTGAAGGCTAACAGGAAAGCTAACTGAATTGTTTAAATTAATTCACAATATACACAGATTCATTACTAATCGTATGCCCAATACAGACTGAAAAAAGTTGAGTTTTTTATTTAATGAGAGCTACAAATGGAATTATAAAATTTACAATATGCACACATTTATTACCAATATTACTTTGTTAATATTTCTTGTTTGTTAATTAAATTATAAATGACATTACATAGGCCTATTTCAAATCAAAATTGCAAAATTAGACAAAAGTTTATTAATTTGCCTGAATATTTTTGTCATTTGTTTAACATTTCTGACTTTAAAAAGCAGCTGTCAAATATGAAATGTTTCGTTTAGCTACATTTCTCTCACTTGACGTCGAGTCCTGCTGCTAAAATTCGTGCTCAGCCTCAGCAGCATCTGTGTGAACATAAAGCCAGCCTACTCTGATTTGATTGGTTTTCTCAATTATTTTGGCATTGACGAACGGTGACAGACCAATGAGGCTCAGATCAACGAACACACCTCTGTTTCTGATGGTCACATGATTCACCGCCACAGCGGATTGAAGAACACGTTGATTAACGCAGATTAAAAGAAGGGATGAAGCCGAAGCTTCCCGCCAGTTTCATATATTTTAAAGGTTAATCACACATTTTTTTTAGGGGGGCTGGACTGAAGCCCCCCTAAAAAGAGACTAGTGACGCCCATGCTCACTACTGCACAGACGCCATATTTGTGCATTGGCGGCTTCACTTTTCTATGAAGGAAGAGAGTGACTGTGCATCGTCCATCTTTTTTTACAATCTATGGTTTAAAGGTGCAATAGGTGATCTGGGAAATGCAAACTTCAGCCTGCTAGCATTGAAACCATACGATCCCACCCTCCCTGCCAATCACCGCCAGAAGCCACGCCTCCTCCAAAACACATGAATGCGCACAGACCAGAAGTGAGACTACCAGAGACAACGTTTTTGGATTGCATCATGTGTCATTCACCAGTGAGAAAACTTTACAGTACAGTGAGTAACAGTACTACAATAGCTGTTTGCCTGCCATTCTCGCTCTGCCTGCACGACATACGTGAATGCGCTAATGACGTATGATGTCTGCGTGAACAGGCTGCGCAGTGGTATGCAAACACACGTTGACTGATAGGGAACACATGCTTTTTATGGTCCTACGCCTTCAACAGACTTTTATATATATTTATAAAAAATCATTTAGACCACTTGATTGGTATCAGGATAGGAGGAGACTTTCAACCAGCATACCAAAATGTTTCTGTAAATGTTGCACCTTTAATCTCACTGATGAGTTTACTGATGTATTAGACATGTAATTTGTCAGGACAAGCCTCAGTTCATTTTCTATTTAATCTTTTTTGCTGTGAAAAAATGGAGATCACATTTGTGATTTTCTTATGGAATAACAATTAACAAATGTAAAATCTAATTATATTATCCATTTGACTGCTAATTACATTCCCTCTGCTTTTTACTTGCAGATAAAATGCTTCACAATAAGAACATTTGTCATTTGTTTCAGGAGAAATAACCGCCTATATCACGTTCGGTCGGCATGTCAGCTGTATCAAAACGACATGGCCCCGACTGCACAATCGACCATGAAAAACGCAGAGATAAGGCCATTGTTTACAAGGAGGACGCTTTATTTGGAGTACATCATTGACATTCCCGTTCGGTGCAGGTAACAGAGATAATATGGAGCCAATTGCCTCGCTCCAAAACTGGCATAAATATTCACCAGCCCTGCCCGCACAAAACAAATTGATTCCACATTCAAGGTTACTGATAAGATAACATCCGTGAGTGAATACCAATCTACCTCCCATTGACTGAGCTTGAGCAGACTTTGGTCGGGTGGGGGAAATCTGCACGCGTTGTGTTGTTGAATGATGAATGGACCAATTGAGTCTGCAGAGTTCTATTACTTTCCATCATCAAACGAAAGTTGCTGAGGAGTGCTGCTCTCCATTTTAGAGCAGGAGCAGATTATGAATACAAAATGAGGACATAATTAACCCTTGCCAACTATGACTGAAGGCAGCTTCTTTTTGTTTGTGCTTTTCTTTCTCCATTATTTTCCCTGGCCATTCTCTAATAATGTTATCTCGCACTAAAATGTACTATCGTGCAATGTATGTTCGTTCCCCTCCCCCGCATTCATCTTTCCTGCTTTTCTCCAGACTTCTGCTCTCCAGTCGGTGTCCCCCGGGCTAAGACTAACTCCAATATGAGATATAAATATCCTCAGCATTTAATCTCTATGCTCTTTGAGTCTTCTTCACGGCCCGAGGTTTTTCTTTGCTCCCCCAGTTCTCCCATGTTCTTCCCCTCCAACTACAGAACAAAGTTTGATCCACTGACTGCAGTACTGCCGGACAGATTTGAGAAAAATTTTAGCCTGCTCACATTTCTACTGCATGCTCGGGTCATGTGTAGCCTATATTTTCCAAGCAGTTAATTTAACTGCTGAAATAAAAACACTTTTTTATGACATTATGTTCGGCTGACTATGGAAGCTTGATTCCGCCACAGAATAAAACATTTTAAAAGATAATTGTGATTTTTTTTATCTCACAATTGCGAGTTTATATCTCACATTTCTGACACTTTTTCTCAGAATTGTGAGATAAAAAGTCACAATTACCTTTTTTATTTAGTATTCTGTGGTGGAAACAAGCTTCCCTATTTGACTTGCAGGTGCAATTTTTCCGCCAATGCGGACCGAATATGGAATCCCATTTACGCCAGAAAAAAGACATAAAAAGTCAAAATTACGATTCAAAAACTTTAATTGATGTAAAAAGCCAAAATAATAAGTCAAAATCGACATACTAAGTTATTATGATTTAAAAAGTCAAAATTATGAGAAATTAATTTCTGTCATTTCTGTGTAATTTTTGACTACATAATTTCAACTTTTTATGTCATACAAATTATGATTTTCTTATGTCATATTTATTACATTTTTAGTCAGAATTTCTACTTTTTACCCTTTTTATATTTCAACTTAGTATGTAATAATTTTGTCTTTTTGTCATAATTTGGACTTTTCATTTCATAATTATGACTTGGCTTGTCAATTTTGACGTGTTACCTCATAAATATGACTTAGTATGTCATATTTTTTTTTAATATGGTGGAAATGGGCTTCCATTGGACACCATACTAAAACACTTTATTCAGTGAGAAATATGTAGTGCTACCAGTGAAGTCCAATTCACGATCTAATGACTCTTATGAGCCGGCTCTTTTTAATGAACCACAAAGATACAGCGTAACCAGAAAAGTCTGATTCTAATCTTTGTGGGCCAGTTCTATTTAGTGAATCTCAAATATAAAATGAAACCAGTGAAGTTCAAAGTGAAAGGCTCTTATGAGCCATTCTTAGGGAAGCAGAAATGCTTACGAGTCGGTTTCTTAATCAATCTGACCTATTGAAGCGGAAGTTGTTGTGTCAGACTCCATGAAACAAGGATAGGCTACTTGTTTTTGTGTGTGTTATTTGTTCATTCAGATGTGAAAACAAAGATATCAAAGTGTTTTTAAGCTTCTGAACTTTAACGTCAGTTTCACGTCAACATTGCACTGGCTTAACGTTGGGTCTCTGCTGATTTGTTCTCTGTCTTTTAAGACCATGGCTGCATCCAAAATCTCAGGCAGCTGACTTGTTCCTTCGCTGCCTTATCAGGCAATGACTTTGTTTGTGCACAAATGTACCTCAGGAAACAAAATTTCAGGCAGACTTCAGAGGCAGCATAACAGTTTAATAATCTACAGCAAAATGGAGCGAGCGTGGGTAATAATTGAGCAAATATTGAATTACTGCAATGGTAACTTCTCGCTAGAAATTACATCAAACATTCCAAAACGTACATTTACACACAAACTGACCACCAACCAAAACTTTCAGATGCCATCTTTATTTTTAGCTGTTACAGAATGGAAAGCACAGAATTGTGGAATATCAAAGGCAGCGAAGGACAAAGGTGTAAAGTACTTGAGTAATTTTACTTGATTACTGTACTTAAGTATTCTTTTTGGGGATTTTTACTTTACTTGAGTACAATTAAAAATCAATACTTTTACTTTTACTTAATTACATTTTTTTTTTTTTAAGTACTTTTTACTCCTTACAATTTTATTTACAGTCAAAAAGTACTTCTTTTTTGGAGATCACTTCATTCTATTTTCCCTTGCTATTACCAAACCAATTGAATTGCGCTGATGCCCAGTTTAATGCTTAAATGTTTAATTTAAATGTATTTATTCTGCCAATGAGATTAATTTTCACATTCCATGAAGTTGGTCAGACATGTTAATTGGTCCTTTGGAAGTACTGTCATGTCGCATCAATTACCACAATGCAGCACCTTGACCTGGGCTACATTTCCAAAAACCATCGTAAGCCTAAGTTGATCGTAGAGACCATTTGTGGCAATTGTTCAACGATCAACTTAAGCTTACGATGGTTTTGGGAAACGCAGCCCTGGAAATTAGAGTGAGAGGCTTTTCAGCCCCAAAAGACGCTTGACACTCACAATTTTGAAAATCAGCTTCTGCTTAAAGGAATAGTTCACCCAAAAATGAAAATGTGATATCTGCTTACATGTAGGTCTCTTTGTTTCTTCAGTAGAATACAAATGCAGATTTTTAACTCCAACCGTTGCAGTCTATCAGTCGTATAATGCATGTGAATGGTACATGACTACTAGCATCATCTATGAGAGTAAAAAAAACCTGCACAGACAAATCCATATTAAACTCTGCAGCTCGTGACAACACATTGATGTCCTAAGACATGAAACGATCAGTTTGTGCAAAAAACCGAACAGTATTTAAATAATATTTTTACCTCAAAAACGATCTATGTCCGACACCCGTTCAGCGTGCCATCACTTCCGGTAAGTGTGGTCAATGTACATAATAATAATAATAATAATAATAATAATAATAATAATAATAATAATAATAATAATAATAATAATAATAATAATAATTTGTTACATTTATATAGCGCTTTTTTGGGTACTCAAATCGCTTTACATATAGAAGGGGGAAATCTCCTCAACCAACACCAATGTGCAGCACCACCTGGATGATGCAACAGCAGCCATATTGCGCCAGAACGCCCACCACACACCAGCTTATGGTGGAGAGGAGACAGAGTGAGGAAGCCAATCGGTATATGGGGATGATTAGGAGGCCATAATGGACAGAGGCCAATTTGGCCAGGATGCCGGGGTTGATACCCTTACTCTTTTTCCGAATGACATCCTAGGATTTTTTTTAAGATCACAGAGAGTCAGGACCTCGGTTTAACGTCTCATCTGAAGGACGGTGCTCTTTGGTGCTCATTGACCTCACTTCCCGGAAGTGATGGCACGCTGAACGGGTGTCGGACATAGACGGTATTCAAGGTAAACATTTTTTACAAATACTATTCGGTTTCCTGCACAAACCGATCGTTTCATGTCTTAGGACATTATTGTGTTGTCACGAGCTGTGGGGTTTAATATGGACTTGTCTGTGCATGTTTTTTTTTTACTCTCATTGATTTTGTTTCCATTCACATGCATTATACGACTGACAGACTGCAATTGTTGGAGTTTCAAAATCTTAATTTGTGTTCTACTGAAGAAACAAAGACACTTGGATGCCCTGGAGATGAGCAGATACACATCAAATTTCCATTTTTGGGTGAACTATCCCTTTAAGTTAAATCTGGGGTTTTAAAACTTTGAGTAGCATGTTGCAGACTGGCATTAGGTAGTAGTCGTATAGTTTGATAATTAAATACCATTAAATTCAAACAGTTCTAAAGCAGGATAAAACCTTGTATGTGGTTCATTCACTTCATGTTTTTAGAGATTAAAAGCTTAAAGAAGAATCTCTAGTTTTCATTTCTGCTGCTACTTTTACTTTTTTAATACTCAAGTACAATTTTAATGAGATTTTTTTTACTTTTACTCAAGTATGATTCTGGATACTTTTACTTCTAATTAAGTCAAAATTTCATTCAGTACTTCTACTTTCACTTGAGTAACATTTTTGAGTACTTTTTACACCTCTGGCGAAGGATACATCAATGTTGTCTTAAAAAAAAAAACGTTCAGATGAAGGCATCTCAGGAGACAGGAAGTGAAGCTAACATTGGATTTGGACATGCCTTGATGCCTTCCTACCTTTGAATGCATCCTCCGAAAGCAGCATTTTTGGATGTAGCCCATAAGATTCAGAAGTTTGGGAACATCTGTTATATAGCCTGCTTTAGAATCCTATAAGCATAATTACTGCAATAAAAATGCAAGTTAGGTTCTGATGTTATTTTTATAGACTAAACGAGAAATAGCATTCATTGGCACTCACTCAAAAATAGGAAAGCTAGGCTTATCATGCTACAATGAATAAAGTCTGACAATGTTTGACAGACCGCAACTCACCATGGCTCTTTTATGCAACTTGAATTGTTATAAGTGCTATCATAAATAAGTGCTATCAAAAGGTACCAGCAGTTTTAGGACACTCAGAGAGTACAAGAGTGCAAAATCAAGTACTGCCCTACATTTTTCTTGTTCAAGAAGCCATTTCACTTGGATATACATACAATAGGGAAGAAAAGACTGCCGCAACTTCTGCTTCATGCCGACTTTAATCCTATTGCTGTCTAGCAGAGACAATTGTACGAAGCCCCTAAGGGGACATGGTGTTTTTTTCACCATGTCCCTCTAGGGGCACCGTACAATTGAGATCTCATTTGTGATTGTCTTTCTTTCCAATGGTTTTTACTGTTTCTGTTGTTCCTCCTCTCGCGTTCTCTCGCTCTCTCTCTCTTTTTTCATTTATCTTCACTTCTCTCTCTGTCTTTGCTGATAGATCGGTTGTTGTGGGTTTGCTGACAGGATCAGCACGCAAACAGCCCAGTTTATTTATCTCCTGTTCTGTCCCTGATCCATCTACTACACTGTCCACACGGTCCTGCTCGCCCTAATCACCGCCATCTGCGAGCGTGCGGGAGAAACAGAAAACCGCACTCAGACATGTGACCTTCTGCCGCCACTCACGGGGGCTAATCATCGCCTGTGTTATCAGCTGTTGGAGAGTGGGAGTGTGAAGGGAGACTGAGTGAAAAAAATATTTTATGATGAGTGATGTTGCTTTGATCGATGCAATTCAGATTTCATAACCTCAAATCTCTTAAAGTGGCCACACGGCCATAAAGGTCAATCATCATAATAAAGACAAGGGGTTTGGTAATTTCACTGCTTGAAAATGGATTTGAATTTGGATTCTCATCACACCACAACAGCTTGTTACACGCTGATTCAGAGTCCAGTAGAGCTGGACTGGGCATGCTTAAGGTCAACGTGAAACAGTGTTTGCAACCCATTTTACTTCCATAATGTGATATATTTTTGAGTAAAAAATGGGTTATGGAATATGATTTTGCCTGTGGAGAATTTATTGGAATAGAATTTTGTGGGTGTGGGTGTTCCATAACAGAACTGAGTCAGACCTGAATGTGAATTTTTTTTTTTTTTTTACTTTTTAATGCAATTATTATTATAAAAAAAATGGTTGTTGTTGTTATTGTGAAAATGCCTACTTGGTATGATTTCAAGTCTAAATGTAAATACACCAACAATTGTCAGATATTTTATTTAGGTTTTAAAATAACAGAATTTCTACATTTGTGTGAAATCCAAAATACAAATGAATTAACTAAAATACATTACAACATTTGCAAAGTATAAACATAAAAAGCTTACAAGCAAATATGTCCCAACAATGGACAGGTGACCTCAACTGTCAAATATTTGATTATTCATATTTTAACCTGAATAGAAGAGAGTTTTTGAATGAATAAAAAAAAAGGCTACATAAAACATACATTTCTCACTGACTAAAAAGTCAATCACATTCATAAAACTTTGCAATGTAAAATTATTTTTAAAAAACAACTTTCCCTAACCCTTTGGAATAAATATATATAATTATTTTATAATTATAATTATATATAATTATACTCATATATACTCTTTAATCTTGTTTTGTGTATTTTCATAAGCTAGTCAGCAGGCAGAACTCTCATGATAAAAAAAACACTGCTGATCTGTACAGGAGAACGTCGAGGAAATTTAGGAGGAGCTGGTGTAGTGTGGTGTGTGTGTGTGTGGGGAGGGGGGACTGCAACGTATTATGTGTGTGTGTGAATCAGAGAGGGTTTGTTAGGCTGCGGGCGGTCCGGTCTTAGGACAGCAGGAAGTATCTGCACTATGCATCTCGCCCAGCTCACTCAGCCCAGTGAGTATTCATAAAGTTCTGATCCAAGGAAAACAGATTACAGATCTTGTTCTCTTTCTCTGCCTCTGCCTGCCACAATTATTCCCCTTGTGCTATCAGAGGTAAAATCATACCTTCTGACACACACTTTGCCGTCGATGGGAACTCAAAATAACATACCGCGATGCAAACCAGACCAACGTGCTGGGAAAAAAATAGAAGGGGTGTGAAAAAGAACAGACGGAGGGATGTAAAAAGAGAAGGGCACTGGAATGATAGGAGACCTAGAGAAAGTGAAAGAGACGGGTGAAAAGAAGAACAAAGGTGAGGCTAAAATGAATGTCTTTTTTACAACGAGAGTGGTGTCAAAGACAATGGCAATGAAAAAGGGGACTTAGCTAAATGGTGGAAGATATCAAGCAGCTTTGTGCAGCTGAACGTGTGTATGTGCACGTGCGTGTATGTGTGTGTGTGGACTTTCGGCCAGCCACTGATAAAACTCCTGCTGAGGGCTGCAGGGGTCTGATTTCATTCATCCCAGGCTGGTAGCTGAGAGTTGATGAGTTCGGCTCGCAGGTCGGCATGGATAGTCTTTCTGTGTCAAGATTGGCTGTTTTTCTTGGCCTGAAACAGCATCTCATTGGCCCCATGCAGCAGGTCATCTGTGCCAGTGACTCACTGTCCATCAGATTATCACTTCAAAACTAAACTGTCCATGAAGACTTTGATGTGGTTTCGCTTTTTTTGCTGCAGTATAGAGAGGTCAGGGACACAACATGACCTGGATTCAAACTCACATTGCTTGCGTGAGCGCTACGATTTAAGGTGTCAGCATTTGCACACTAACAAATTTAATATTCATTCACCGTAAAAAAATAAATAAATAATACTAATATGATCAATAAGTCATCATGTCAACGTACAGTAAGTTTTTTCCATTACATTAACTCAACAAAATAATTTAACCAATTCCAACTTAATTTTTTAAGACTCAACTAGAGGCAAAACATTTTTAAATTAGTTGAAATTACTTGTACAGCCAATTTGATATTACTTAAAAATTTAGGAAAGCTACTGCACTTATTTTTTTTTAAAGTTGAATTAGGCAGACAGTATTTTTTTTTACAACATTTGGTTTTATAAGAAATTGAGATTTTCTCTGTTTGTCTCCTGAGAAACACACGATAATCATGCAAGTCTTCTCTTGATTTTTAAAATATCTCAAATATTATTATTATTATATATTTGACCAACATGCATGGATATGCAACATTAGAAACATTTACAATTCACTGACTCTCATATTCCTCTCGGATAATGGATTTAAAATGTTTCCATGACACCAGATTAGCTTCAATTTTCATGAAATTCTTTCCTATTTCTATGCGCATTACCGGCTACTTCTGTTATATGTCAACAATTGTGCTTGTCTAAATTTTTTCTCCTGAAGGGAGAAATACTCTATTTTACTCATACTCTATTTTTAAGGGAAACATCTGAAACAAAGTTGATCCGTAAATAAAACATAGTGTTCAATCTCCTGAGGTCTGAAAGCAACCTTTAAAATAAAAAACCTTCTAGGCTAACCACTAGGCCAGGACTCCAACCGTGGTGTTGCTTCCTTGTGAATATCTGAATAATTTCACCACTGCTGAGATTTTCCTCATTTGTGCTGCTGTATATGCGGTTTGTTTGTTGTTTAGATCAACTTTAGCAGGAACCTTATTTGTATTCGCTGTGCATACATTCATTAATGTACTGCGCCCAGCTTCAATCAGTCTTGCGCAGCCCAGTGTCTGTGTATGTGGTGCGCGTGTGTGGACGTAAGCATTGACTAATGGAAAAGAGAGTCGTGACAATAACGATTAGAGCCGACCCTGTCCCTAATGTATCTCCCACACAGAGTGAATACAGAATTAGGAATCGTCTTAAAACACGGCAGACAATGTCTGTCTGTCTGTCTGTCTGTCTGTCTGTCTGTCTGTCTGTCTGTCTGTCTGTCTGTCTGTCTGTCTGTCTGTCTGTCTATCTATCTATCTATCTATCTATCTATCTATCTATCTATCGTTCTATTGTCTGTCTGTCTGTCTGTCTGTCTGTCTGTCTGTCTGTCTGTCTGTCTATCTATCTATCTATCTATCTATCTGTCTGTCTGTCTGTCTGTCTGTCTGTCTGTCTATCTATCTATCTATCTATCTATCTATCGTTCTGTCTGTCTGTCTGTCTGTCTGTCTGTCTGTCTGTCTGTCTGTCTGTCTGTCTGTCTGTCTGTCTGTCTGTCTGTCTGTCTATCTATCTATCTATCTATCTATCTATCTATCGTTCTATCTATCTATCGTTCTATCGTCTGTCTGTCTGTCTGTCTGTCTGTCTGTCTGTCTGTCTGTCTGTCTATCTATCTATCTATCTATCGTTCTATCGTTCTATCGTCTGTCTGTCTGTCTGTCTGTCTGTCTGTCTGTCTGTCTGTCTGTCTGTCTGTCTATCTATCTATCTATCTATCTATAATCTGTCTGTCTGTCTGTCTGTCTGTCTGTCTGTCTGTCTGTCTATCTATCTATCTATCTATCTATCTATCTATCTATCTTTCTATCTATCTATCTATCTATCTATCTATCTATCTATCTATCTATCTATCTATCTATCTATCTATCTATCTATCTATCTATCTATCTATCTATCTATCTATCTATCTATCTATCCATCATCTGCCTGTCTACCTAAAATAATCCCATTCCATGTTTCTAAAGCCAGTAGGATTTGTATTTTGCATATTTTAGAATGTGTACATCCAGTAAGTCCAGTGTTTTTTTTATCCTTTTCAATATCCAACTTGTTGTTTGTAATGTATACTGTATTATGAAGCTGAGAATGTCTCGAGGTGATTCATTTCCTAGCCAAGGAGAAAATCAAATGCCTCAAACTATTTCAAACAGCATTATAGAGCTGGCATGTCCTAACAGCTGCTGTCAGGAGACATCTCCTGCCACCAGTGTAGCTAACGACTCCCATATCTCTGTATTTTCAGCCCTTGTATTACTCAGTCCAAAGTCCCACTCCATTCTCCTCGCCTACAGGAATGCAATTTAGTAGCCTGCAACAAAAAGTGGATTAGGTTTGGGAAAGAAACCCTGTGTCTGTACTGGCACTCCCTCTCTTTAAGCTTGATTTTCTGCCTGATTGCAGCTCTCCAATGAATGAACCAATGAATGAATGAATGAATGTTTCAGAGACAGAGTAAGGAAAGAAAGAGAGTAACTTTCACTTTTCATGATCTAAATGGAAGTATTGCTGCCGTAGGGGAAAAAAAAAAACTGATGCTGATAAAACAGTAGTGAAATCAGGAGCAGATTTTTGGACGGGTTGCTCATCCCAGCCATATGGTTTGAGATTTTCAGATGACTGCAGAATGTTCAATGAGACTATTTGTTATCCTTTCTTGCTGCAAAACGAGGAATCTCAGATTTATGCCCTTGTAAAGGTTGCACCAATTACCCAAAACGTCACACTCGTGTCTGTCACAAATATTCAAATGCCTTCATTTTCCAATGATTTACATAAAGTGGGATCAATATCCCTGAACTCATGGAGATGAGAAACAAATCGCTCTCCGCACTCCTCGCTGTGATGCCCAACCTCAAGTTCCTCCCATAATGCAGCACAGCTTTTGCATACCATCCCAGCCTCAGGCTGTGTGCAAACAAACAGACATATAAATACACTCGGAGACGTTCCGAAACAGCTGCACCATATGAGTCTGGACCGGACCACTGTGAGGCTGAAAGACAGCCCTTTGGGTACAGGGTGCATCAGAGAGATACGAAGGGGGCGGCTGCTTTGAAGAGCTGATCTCTTTAACCACGTTAGACACAGCGGCCTTTCATTCTGCCCATTTTATTATGACATCCTGGCACCATCATCCGCTCTCTCATGTCACTCTCTCCCGTCTCAGCATGCGATCCGAGCGTGCTCCGCCTCTGTGCCGGATTCTGTGACTGCATGTTGATCCTGATGGATCATGACATGCAAGAAAGACACACAATCAGCCGGGGAAGAGCAGTCCAGATTGCATTATGAGCATATTTTGGGGTGGGCAAACGGAATAAAATCACTTGAGCTGTCGAGACACAGTTTAAAATGAATCAGCCCTTCTCCCCTCTCCTTTTCGCTTGCATTGTCCCCTTTTATATCACCAGATTAGATTCTGTAAAAGGATCTCCTAATCTTCTAAGCCTGAACATCGCGGTGTGACGGTGGGGTGTCTTTGCAGCGCGGCCAGCCGTGCCCAAATGTGTGCTGACGAGCTAAAGGAAAGAAGGGAGATGCCTTTAAAGAGCTGCATGCACTGCCCATTTCCATTTAAATGCTTGCTGGTCTGACCAGGGCCTGGCTTTAGGGGTTCCCACGGCAACCCTTATTCCGAGCTTTTTTTGGAGAAGATTTTGGAATACTGACCCTGGGTGAAAGAAAGACAGACATTTCTGCAGTTGTTCTTTTCTTCGCAGCTGGGGTTATTTGAGATTTTGACAACTCAATGAGCTCATGGAGAGGTCCGTCCGGCGGGGAGATTGGCTACAGATGAGGCTGAAAAGTGGAGGCTTTCAGTGTGGATTCAGAGTGGCCTGTCTGCTCCCACTGACATGCTGCATTATTTCCACTTCAGCTACCTGCGCTGACAACATCACAACGCCAATGTGACGAGAGGAATGTTTGCACATCCATTAGCACAAACATATACCTATGTATATATAGACATAGGTTCACACACAAGATGTTGTAAGCTCACATGCAATCAATCAAATATTTTTGATGTTCATTTTTGGAAGTATCCACCTTATTCCTGACGAGCCTACTGCGTTTTTAATTATGGGTGGCACTTCCGGTTTGGGGAACTTCAATTCAAAAAGACTGAAACTAATAATTTCAAATCATAAGGTTACCCTACGTCAGTTTGACTGAATGAGCTGTTAATTTTCCTTCAAGTTTTATCATGAGAATAACTTATAACAAGAATATCTATGGCAAGAGCTCTTCAGTCGCTGCATTCTTTTCCTCGTAATTCTTTTCTTCTTTTTTTTTCCTTTGAATTCCACTGTAAAAGTATGAAAAAGGACAGCATATACTGCACGTCTGTTCTCCCGATTTAATTTACAATATATAACGATCAGGCATAACATTATGACCACTGACAAGTGAATAACACTGATTATCTCTTTATCATGGCACTTGTTAGTGGGTGGGATATATTAGGCAGGAAGTGAACATTTTGTCCTCAAAGTTGATGTGTTAGAAGCAGGAAAAATGGCCAAGCGTAAGGATTTGAGCGAGTTTGACAAGGGCCAAATTGCGATGGCTAGACAACTGGGTCAGAGCATCTCCAAAACTGCAGCTCTTGTGGGGTGTTCCTGGTCTGCAGTGGTCGGTATCTATCAAAAGTGGTCCAAGGAAGGAACAATGGTGAACCAGCGACAGAGTCATGGGCGGCCAAAGGCTCATTGATGCACGTGGGGAGCGAAGGCTGGCCCATGTGGTCCGATCATCAGACGAGCTACTGTAGCTCAAATTGCTCAATAAGTTAATGCTGGTTCTGATAGAAAGGTGTCAGAATACACAGTGCATCGCAGTTTGTTGCTTATTGGGCTCCATAGCCGCAGACCAGTCAGGACAAAAGGGGGACCAACACAATATTATGGTAGGTGGTCATAATATTAAGCCTGATCGGTGTATCCCATTAAAGGGATTGTTCACCCAAAAATGAAAATTCTGTCATCATTTACTCATCCTCAAGTTGTCCAAAAACCTGTATGAATTTCTTTGTTCTGCTGAACACAAAATAAAATATTTTGAAGAATGTACGTAACCAAGCAGATAGAGCAACCATTGACTACCATAGTAGGGAAACAATATTATGATAGTCAATGGTTGGTCTCTCTGCTTTGTTACAAACATTCTTCAAAATATCTTCTTTTGTGTTCAGCAGAACAAAGAAACTCATACAGGTTTGGACCAACTTGAGGGTTAGTAAATGACAGAATTTTCATTTTTGGGTGAACTATCCCTCTAATAATTCACAGGAATACACAGATAATCTCTTGTTTTACTCCTCCAATCCTCACATCCTTTTCCAGGTTTGTTTTCACAGGTTAATAAAATGTATTATCTGTCAAAATGTTGAAATGGTATCACGCAATCCTGAAGTTAATGAACATTTGTGATTAGGGAAACATATTTGACATAATACAGATACTATGTACTATATATACTATATATACAGATAATATATATGATATTTATCACATCTGTTATTGCTGTGGAAAGAATCACGCTTTCATGATCTGTTGGTAGTACCTTGTTGATGCTTTTACACTTTTAAATATCATTTTAATGTTCTATGGTTGAAGGGTGAGTAGAATAATATCATCTTATTTTACCCAGTTTAAAAAAATATATATTATTGCATTCATAGAGCGAGCCTTTCACTGATTGTTTACAGCTTAACGGAAGTTACACCCATAATTTGCGTAAAGCGGCATGGGGCGTAGGAATATAAAATGTGTTATTCGTTGGACTATGATACCCAGGTTACTTTTTCAAATACTTTATCAATGATTAGTTCACCTCAAATTAACATTTTCTCATCATTTAATCACTCTCATCTCGTTCCAAACTGACTCTCATTCTTATAACCAAGAGTTGAATTTTTTGAAGAATATCATGGTCAGTCTTTTTAAAACAATGATAGTGGATAAAGAATGGAGCTGTCAAAGTGGTATATATGAGCTTTGTGTAAGGAACAGTAATTAATTATTGAATGTTTTATTGAATCTAGCTCTCCTTGGCGTGTTCACAATGGTGATGACTAAATCGAGAATAACCTTCCTTTGAGTCAAATCTTTTCAATGAATCACATGATTTATTTCACAAAATCATGAATCAGACATATCTAGTTCTTCTGTTCAGCTCACTGATTCAGTAATCCAGTTTTGAACTGAAATATGATTATTTTAATCTGACTGATTTATATGGAAGCCAATTTTCACCACGTAAGAAAAAATAATGCTTTGGTAAATCATAATTATTACATTGAAAAGTTTAAATTATAACACAAAAAACAACATTCATTGACTCAAACAAGTCATTATGACATGTATGTTCTAAAAATGAAAAATTCTGAGATAAAAAGTAATAATTATGAAAAATTGTTTATGTAATAATTATGACTAAAAATGATTTAGACGTTTTAGTTATTTCAATGTCATAATTATGATTTACCAAAGCATTTTTTGTACTGAACGACCCGTTCACAAATTGAATATTGATATTTTTATCATGTGCTCTGATGAATGTTCCAAGGAGAGCTAGTGCAAATACAAATATTTTCCATCAATAAATTAGATTTGTTCTTAAATAATTTTAATTCTTTATTGGTTGCACTTCATTTTACAGTATGTGCACGTGTACTAAGAAAGTTCTGGGTAGTACAAGGTATCCTCATGGGTTAAGGCTAGATTTAGGGGTATGTTCAGGGTTAGCACCTAGTTATTACCCAGTTATTACCCAGTTATTGCAATTACTATAACAAGTACATATTATAGGGAATAGTAGAATAAAATAAAGTGCTATCTCTTTAATTTATTTACTCGTAAATGCAAGCAGCGCAATGTCTTTACGGGGTAGCTGTTACATGCAAACTACGTCGTTGTGACAGCACAATATACCACTTAAAATTGTAGAATTCACCCTCAAGCCATGCATAGTGCTACTGCTTTGGAAGAGAGAGTGAGAGAGAGAGAACATTAGCCAAGAAATCACAAGATAATGTAACATTTCATAAAAAGAAAAGTGAAATAGTCAAATTAGGACTAACCCAATAATGTTATGTAAAATGTTATTTTTACATTCCCCAACACTGCATATGGATACTCGCTCTCACACACACAGTAAGGATCATCAAACACACATCAGGTGCAAGCAGTGAAATCATTCTAAGTGCTGACAGCTGAAAGCTCTGCACTTTTGGGATGCTCCTAAAGGAAGCTGTAAATTTGGGTCTGCGACGGGGCCAAAAACCCAGTGCTTTATCCAGACCGATTCTGCTTCTCTCACCATTTTCTCTAACACACAAACAATCTGAAGATGCTGAGCCTTGAAGACGGTACAAAATAAAGCCATCAGCACACTAGCTCATTCAGGCCTTGTGGATTAAGGACTCATTGGCACTGGATGGGCGAACGGCGCTCATGGTGGCTCACAGGGAGAAACTTTGTATTTCCCGGGGATTTTTTCCCTTTTCCTTGTTCAGAACAATATGGCACTTCAGTTGTGTTTCAATGCACAATGGAATGGCCCAACATTAGGAAACCCAATCATGTGGAACATCCCCTTGCCCCTTTAGTGTGTGTGTGTAGGTGGATCATTGAGACTGTATCCACAGGCCTGAATTGTATGGATGAATGGCTCTACCTGAGTAGTAATTGACAGATTGATGGCACTTAAGAGATGCTGACAATGTGTGTATGTGCTTGTGAGAAAAGTCACGGGTCACTGGGACAAGATACCAGCTGACCAGATAAAGTGTAGTGTGTCCACATAGATCCTCCCAGAGTTCCACGGCCTGACCTGTCCACCTCCTTTCTCCAGGACAGAAACCCAACAAAGACAAATCAGAGAGGACCTTGTCTTAATGACCATTGTCTTCAGAACAGAATAGCCTGCTTTGTGCAAGTACACAGCAATAATCCAATGCAGCATGACCCCCGACCTCACCCCTAATGGTAGTGTAATAAGAGATGAAAGCTCACTGTTGGATTCAGATTTGGGGTTCTACACTAACCGAGCAGACTGCCCATCTGTCAGGTATCAAACATCTATGCATTTCTTTTTCTTCTCTTTATCTCACACATGGCCCTATTTACATTTAACAATTGTATCTCATGGACTACAATTCAGCATTTTTCTACAGAGCAGATAAATAACCCAGAAATCATCATGCACCATCACCTAATTCTACATATTATAGTAATATATAACTCTATCCCCGGTTTCAAAGACTTAAAGGCTTAAGCCTAGTCTCAGACTAATGTGCATGTTTGAGCTGTTTTAAAACAACTTGACATATTTTAAAATATATCAGTGCCATTGTTTTGTCTCAAGATGCACATCATGTTTGTTTTCTAAAACACATTTATAAAAGCTACTTAAATAGCCTAATCCTGGCTTATTCTAAGCCCTGTCTGTGAAACCAGGCCTGAATATTTATATTTTATACACTAATATTTACAAGTTTAGTTTAGGGTTTAAGTGTGGGGTCTTTTATGCTCACCAAGGCTGCATTTGATAAAAAAAAAAAAATAAAAAAAAAATTATAATTTAAAATAATTTAAAATAATTATTTTATTTATTTTAAAATGTAATTTATCCATGTGGTGACAAAGCTGATGTTTAAAAAAAATTAAAAAAATTCAGGATTATTTGATGAATCGCAAGTTTAAAAGAAGAGCATTTATGTGAAATAGAAATGTTTTGTGTATGCATGTCCCTTTTGATCAGTTTAATGCATTCTTGTTGAATAGAAGAATACAATTCTTTCAAAAGAGGAAAATATTACCGCAAACATTTGATCAGTAGTGTATAATATACTGTATATGTATGGGTCTTGTGAGTGTAAATGTACTGAATCCCTATGGAGGGCTTGCAGAGGCCTTTCTCAGCCATCAGCTTTCATCAAAAATATCTTCATTTGTGTTCCGAAGATGAACGGAAGTCTTACGGGTGTCGAACGACATGAGGGTGAGTAATTAATGACATAATTTTCATTTTTGGGTGAACTAACCCTTTAATATTACCATTGATATTTACCATTAATAGACTGCCACTGTCCCTCCACAGTTTCATAATTAACCATTTTTTACACTTCTCATAATCTCTATGTGTATATGTGTGTGTAAAAAAAGCACTTTTTTTGTTGTCTGTCCGGTTTTCTGATGTATAGCTTGCTTCCTTTAAAGCCTTTCTTTAGGGTCATTGTCGATGCTGCTCAAATCTAAACTACACTTTTATCCTACATAGTAAACAAAGCTTCCCATCTCTTCGTATAGAGCTGATCTATTATCTTGTCTTCTCTCCAGAGTCTGATTGCTCTGAACTAAAGTGATAGTGTGTCCTGAGAAGAATTTTCACCCCTGTTTTTATGTCTGTGAAAGGCTGATTACTATTGTGACAGATGCCTCACACAGCTGCAGAAATACTTGCACTCCTCTGAGCAGACAGCTGAAAATGAACAGTCATTATTTACATTATGTATTTTAGGCTCATTCTTGCTGTTCTTGTGTCTTTGTCTAACAATGCGTATTTCTTTGCATCTCCCTCCCTGTCTGTCTGTCTTTCCATGTCGCTCGCTGTTTCTTCATCAAGGTATGAGTGCAGAGACTGATAACTAATTCCAGCAAAGTACAATAACCGAAACTCCCGCGAGTCCCGTCCCCCAGAGGGGCAAAAAGTAATTACTGACCTCCCTCTAGTCGCATACATACATGTGTCCGTCTCCCTGCTTTTCTGTCATTGGCTGTTTTTTCTGTCTTCCTTTCACTGATTACGCTTAACCCTCTGGTGCTCAAAACTAAAAAAAAAAAAACATGGGTAACACTTTACAATAAGGTTCCATTAGTTAAGGCAAGTTAATGCATTAACTAATATTAAAGCAGCACTAGGTAACTTTTGCTCTCGGGGTCCCCCTACAGTTGGGAAACAGTATTGTCCTCTACTACTGTCGTGAACTCTGTCATCCTGCATCAGGGGATGCATCGCACGTGCATTTGTTGCATGACAACTATGATAGCCCTGAACACTGCAGGAGGAGTTCACATGCAGGTGTTCTGCTTGCGCCGCGTGTGAAGTGTCTTCATCCCAGGTACAGTGGCATATGTTTCAGCATGTCATATGAATATAATTTCATGGGTTTCATTTTTTTTTTCAAACGCCAAATGATTGCGATGCTCACGTTTACAAGCCAGCGTCATTATAGTAGTCTAGTCTATTGGTTACCGTTTTACAGAATCTATATGATAC
This sequence comes from Romanogobio albipinnatus, assembly GCA_023566225.1. Lineage (NCBI taxonomy): Eukaryota > Metazoa > Chordata > Actinopteri > Cypriniformes > Gobionidae > Romanogobio > Romanogobio albipinnatus. Next base: position 42,465,585 of record CM042244.1, on the reverse strand, counting down.
TTCAATTCAGTGTTTGAGTGGTAGGTAATAGCCATATATCGTCAATATAATATCAAGCTACCATAGATGAATCTTCAAATTTGAAAAGTCGATTTGCATTATAGCTTGAGGCAAGACAAATAAACAAATATCACAGACATGTTAGGTATTGTAACGAGTAGGAAAATAGTGTAGCCCCTTTAAGAGCGTTCGCCCCGGTTGGAGCGCCTGCGTTCTGTGTGTGTGTGAACACTGCGCCTCGAGCTCCCATGTGTGCGGATTATTTTCTGTCTTCTGTTGCAAACATTCATTTATTTTTGTTTTGGTGGGTAATGCTGTGGACGGAAGTGGAGTTTGTGCCGGACTCTCGTGGGGGGTTCGGCGGGGAATAAAGTACGGGCTGTTTGATGTCAATCGCCTCCGTGTTTGCATCGACTCCAGTTGCGTTGAGTGAGCTATCCGTATTTTCACCCGGACACACGCGTTACAGTAAACTAAAATATGATTTTGTACGTCTTATGTATTTACTTGCGAGAATGAAGCCCCTACCAAACTTGTACACGCCGTTTAGACGTAGGCTAACCCTAACCCTCGCACGTCCGAATTTAAGGAAGTGACGTATATGCCGTAAAGCAGTCGAATTTTGTAGTTCTTTTTTTTCTCGGGTTACTTCCCCGAAACCCGAAGTTTAGAAGTGCGATTAAAAACGATACAGACCCCGTCAGGCTATGGCAGACGTGCCATTCAACCTATTGTAAGTCGATGTATCATCACAGGAGTCTTGAAAATATATTATGAAGGTTGAAAAGTTACCTAGTGCTGCTTTAACTAACAACAAGCAATTCATTTGTGACAGTATTTCTATTTATTAATATTTGTTAATAAAAAATACAACTGTTCATTGTTAGTTCATGTTAGCTCAGGTCCCTTAAAGGTCCCGTTCTTCGTGTCTTTTTGAAGCTTTGATTGTGTTTACAGTGTGCAAAATGTTCATGTTTCGCGTGTAAAAAAAAACAGTATTTTTAACACAATTTACTTATCTGTATACCGCTGTTTTCACTGTCCTAAAAACGGCTGATGAGTTCCTTTATTCTATGAAGTCCCTCCTTCAGAAATACGTAACGAGTTCTGATTGTGCCAGCGGTTCCCGCGTTGTGATTTGACAGCAGCTTAGCGAACGTGGCCCGGTTCCTGTGTTGTGATTCGACAGCAGCTTAGCGCACGTGGAAAGGTCACGCCTCTTAACGGGAGATATATATGCGCTTAATGATCTCTACAGCGTCCCTGGGAAAGCCAAACAAAGGTGATTTGACTCCGGGATGAAAATAACAGCGTCTCGACGACATGGCGACAAACACACTGAAACGCAGCACTTCCTTTTCTCCACGCGACACGTCCTCTTCTCCACATGGGACAGCAACAAGACCACGCCCCCTTTTTTCGCGTAGTCTTGTGGGCGGAGGTTAGTCTGTTCTATTGTTCTACTGACGTCATTTATGAAGGAAGTACCAGGATGTAGTCCAAGCCAGCGGTTCGCTGTAGGCTTTGAAAGGGAACTTCTGTTAAATAAAATATCTCGCTTGGCATTGAACTTTGAGCTTTATAATTTTACAGGTATTATTTATGCTCTAACAGCAACATTACACACTAACTAAAGTTTGAACAATGGGATCACGAAGAACGGGACCTTTAAATAGTATAAACAGATATAACTTTGGATTTGAAAAATGTATTAATAGATTGATGCAGGGATGATGTCAAAACCCGGAAGACTGGAGGGCCACTGGATCCCTCAAGATTTTCCTATGAGGTTTTTCAATTTCTGAGTAAAATAAGGTGTGTTGAAAACATAACTTGATGATAAGTGGATACAAAAGGTAGGGTAGGCAATTTGCTTTATAAACAAGGATGAAACTGTTTTCACATTTTGATAGCAATCAACAATAGAAGTGTTCTAAATATTAAAACATTTACATATATATTCTGTTGAAGTTTCTGGACCAAAAACATGTTTTTCCCATCAATAGCGCAGGAGAGTGACATGAAAGAGAAGAGATTGTTGAAGTTGTTATTTTTGTTTGTTTTTTGCGCACAAAAAGCCAGTGTACAAAAAAAATCACTTTTAGCAGATACATGCATTTAAATGCACAGCAAAATGGTTTTTTTATAATGAGCTAATTTTTTGTTATCAAATGTCTATCTTGTTGTCACTGTCTGCGTGTCTGTCTCCTGAGCCCGTCCCAGTAAACACCCCGCCCACCCCGCTATGATGTGTCACTTCAGTCATCTGAGCCATCTGTTTACTGCCGTCCTCAATTACCTCTGGATTTGTGTGTGTATTTGCATGTGTGTGTGTGTGTATGAGAAAGAGAGTGAGAAAGAATGGGTCGAGTCAAACAGGTTAAGAGCGCTTGAAGTGTCATCGTATAGCAGGCGTTCGAATATTTATACCATACTGGGTGGTAACTGTACACAGATGTGGATCTTTCTTTTGTAATGAGGTGATCAACTTACACTGTTGCAGCATCCTCTCCTGATATTGAGGGAGTTGTTTGTCATGCGGTATTGTTTGGCAAGGACGCTCTTTGTATACGGTCCCCGGAGTGTGAACGCGGCACAGAGGATGGCATTTCACGCCAGTGGTGATCTCCGCTTTGCTTCAGTTGAATTTGGTGGATTTCTGAAAGAAAGCGAGAAAGAAACAAACAAACATACAAACAAACAAACAAAGAAAGGGTTAGTGTGAATGCACAGTAGTCGATACCCATGAAATTTCACAATTCTTGATATCAGATAGACGTTTGGCAGAAGTTTATCGTTTCACTGGAAGATCGAGAAGATCGATTTTGATTAAAAATGACAAAATAAATGGATGAATTGTTCACAATATGATCATTAAGAAGCATTTAGAAAATACATATGAGAGTTTTCAAAAGCAGCTACCTACAAAATGATGTTTTCATCATTCGGGAGGAACACGTTCAAATTGCCTAACCAATCAGCAAGAGATGAGACATATATATATACATGGCCGACTCACCTATTTTCCTCGACAGTTTTCTGCATCCCACCACCACTATCCCATCTCCTTACACTTCCCTAGTTATTATCCTAACCAGAGTTACGAGGGGAGTACCCTGGCTTTGGGACAAAATTCAGAGTTCTGAACCCTCCCCTCGGACAGCACACCAAATACGCATACATCTGATTATTTGTTAGTGTGAACCTGTTAAATGTCGTCGGTACTGCTAGTGTAGAAATACTGGTATTGTTACATTTTCTACTTTTAGCATCAAACTGACACAGACAATACACTAATAGAGAGACAGACAGAATGAGAGAGTGTGCAAAAGAAATAATAATGGAGCGAAGTTCATCTGGAATTGTTTCAGTGCTTTCATTATGGGTAATAACCTTCCCTGCACTGTTGATCAGACAAATTCGTCTTCGGGGCTTTTCTGACGCCCCAATCCACGTCACTCTTTCCTACTCTTACTCCTCATGCAGCGAAGCATTAAAAAGCCATTAAACTATACTCATCTCACCCAATGAATAGATAGAAAGAAAGAGAATGAAAAAGGGAGGGACAGAGAAATGCACTTCAAAAGTCAATTCAAATGATTTATAAGCTCTGTTTTGATCCACCCTCTGGTTTTCAAGGACGTGGCCACACTCAGATAGAAAAAACAACTCAATAATGAAATAGAAAATGTGGAAAGATAGATTGTCATTGAGGGAGATATTCATTAGGATGAAGGTATACAGTCCACTTAGTCCTCAAATTAGTCCAAGTCCTTTTTAAAACGGTCCCAAAACAAGCATGCAGTGGACAGGAATGACAAAATGGAAGATTACTGTAATGGGCTTATAGGTTTTTGAAGCCGCCGTCGTCTTCAAATATGTTCTTGGTTGCCACTGAAATCCATTAGGCCTGTTTGAGAAACATTACATTAAGTCAAGCCTGTCATTCCTTAAAACACACCACATAGGATCATATAATCTCCCTTTGAATCTAATCCCCTGACAACACTAGACAAAAAAACAGGCCTGCAGGACTATGAGAGGGTGAGAACAACAAGGTTTTTGATTGTTAATACGAGGGAATGAATGCAATGTTATGAATGTGATAGCATCTCAACGGTGTGCTTCATCCTGACAGCAGGCTTAGCGTTGGTGTGTGATGATAGTCAAATCCCCGTGTCGGCACGTCTAGAGATGGAAGACTGTGCTACAGGTGTCGGGTAGAGACACGGGACGAGTGAAAGGGTGTGTGTTTGTGTGTAAATGTGATAGCAGGTATTAGGGCAGAGGCTGCTCGCTAAGCCCCTGTGGCGACGACTGGACGAAACGCTTTATCACAGGTGTGTCTGAACTTTGAAGGCACCGCACGTGAACTAAACACACATACAAGTTGTGCACTTTTACTTATGAGGACCTCAAATAGATGTCTATTGCTCTTTAATTAAAGGAATAGCAAAAAAAATGTCAGTTTATTATTTTTTTTAATCTTTCTGAATGCTACGTCGTCACAACCAGCACGGTGTCACTTTTATTCGTCACATATTGACACTTGGTCAGTTCCCTTCGCCGTCACTTTTTAACGCACAGGGTACCCCTTTAGCGTTGTTTTTCAATGTGCAGTACTACATTGATTTAAATGAGAAACCGGCTCGGGTTACGTCTGTAACCCTTGTTCCCTGAGAAGGGAACGAGCACTGCGTCGGAACGACACTTTGGGGATACTCCCTAAGCATTAGCGAATCTGAAGTCTGTATAGAAACTAGCCCAATCTGATTGGCGTGCGTGATGACGTCACTGTGACGGCGTACCCGGAAGTATAAAAGGGGAGCCGGCGCACTGAAACGGCAGCTATTGCTCTGAAGCATGCGCTCCAGGCGTGTCGAGGTGTGGTGACGCGACGCAGTGCTCGGGGAACAAGGGATACAGACGTAACCCGAGCCGTTCCCTTTCAAGGGATCTCTCACTGCGTCGGAACGACACTTTGGGGAAAGAGTACCCACTAGCCAACACCGAGGGTAGCGCCTGCCCTAGTGTGAAGCCAGAGACCGGGCACAACTAGGACTTGAGTACCCTAGCGCCAGGCGCCGTAGGGAGATACTTCTCCACCCTTTCCTTTTCCGTGCCCCAACCGGTGAGGGAGGTGTCTGTTGAAACGGTTTCCCGGCAACAGGACGCTCCCAATACCGGCCCCTGGGACAGAAACCAAGGTTTCTTCCATATAACTAGGGAACGAAGGCATCTGCGCGTTACCCTGATCATACGGAAAGGATTCCCACTGGGGGAACCCCTTGGTTTCCAACCACCACTGTAGAGGTCTCATGTGCAGCAGGTCAAAAGGTATCACCTTGGACGCTGTTGCCATGTGCCCCAGCACTCCTCAAAGTGCTTCCCAGTGAAGGTTCATCCGCCGTCACGTGAGGTGAAGGATGAAAAACCTGCAGAACCAAAAAACCTGACCACCCCTGATGACACTTCGGGCACCTAGCCCTGCCTAGGGTGAAGGAAAGCCCTAACTCCCACGGAGGAACTCCAGGCAAGTCGGCGTTACCGCCGAGGCCTAAAGGTCCCCCACTCCCCCGATGTACTCGCTAGGAGAAAGGCCATCTTAGGGTCAAGCTCTTTGGTTCATCCGACTCCAATGGCTCAAAAGGGGGGCCTCAGCCAGCCTTCGACAACCACTGCCAGATCCCAGGTTGGGAGTCTGGAACGAGCCACAGGTCTCATCCTCCGAACCCCACGGAGGAACTGTACATCCAGCTGGTGCCTACCCCAGACCCTCACCCAAAGGAGTGTGGAAAGCCCTATCACCTAAGTCTCTATCACCTCTGCCGACAGGCCAACCTCTAGGTACCTGACCCCCTCAAGGGCCAGACCCAAAGGTTCCAAACCTCAGGCCGGGGGTGAAATATTGTGCCCCCTGCCTGAGATAGGAGATCCCTCCTCAGAGGAATCTGCCATGGAGGACCTGCCAGCAGCGCTATGATATCCGAGAACCAAACTCGCGTCGGCCAACGGGGTGCTACTAAAAGTAGGCTGACCCTCTGTTGGCGGACCCTCTCCAGGACTCCCGGGAGCAGAGCAATCGGGGGAAATGCGTACAAACGCAGCCTCGGCCACGTCTGAACCATGGCATCCAACCCCAGCGGGGCTGGATGCGTGAGGGAAAACCACAATGGACAGTGGGACTTCTCGTGAGACGCAAACAGGTCCACTTCCACTGGGCCGAACCTCTCACACATGGCCTCCACCACCTCCGGGTGGAGTCGCCACTCCCCGGGCCTCAGCCCCTGCCTCGACAGGATGTCTGCTCCCTGATTTTGGACCCCCGGGACATACATTGCCCTAATGGACAACAGTTTCCCTTAGGACTCGAGCTGTCTCTGGATCGGCAGAAGTGACGTGAGGCTCAGTCTCTGGATCGGCAGAAGTGACGTGAGGCTCAGTCTCTGGATCGCCAGAAGTGACGTGAGGCTCAGTCTCTGGATCGGCAGAAGTGACGTGAGGCTCAGTCTCTGGATCGGCAGAAGTGACGTGAGGCTCAGTCTCTGGATCGGCAGAAGTGACGTGAGGCTCAGTCTCTGGATCGGCAGAAGTGACGTGAGGCTCAGTCTCTGGATCGGCAGAAATGACGTGAAGCTCAGTCTCTGGATCGGCAGAAGTGACGTGAAGCTCAGTCTCTGGATCGGCAGAAGTGACGTGAAGCTCAGTCTCTGGATCGGCAGAAGTGACGTGAAGCTCAGTCTCTGGATCGGCAGAAGTGACGTGAAGTGCGGTCTCGGCTCGACTGGCGTGAAGTGCAGACGGTGACATGGCGTGCCACGGAAGGAAGCTCTCCAGACATCTGGAGAGTGCCTCTCTCCAATCCAGACCGAAAAGATCGGGGAGCTCCCTCGGGTTGACCGCCTTAGCCCCCAGCCGGTAACACAACTTAATTGCCTTGTCCCCCAGAGAGCAAGATGCAGCGAGAGGAACAAACCCCCAGGTGTACTGGAACAGATCGCGGCTATCCAGGGCCAAGACTGCGACCTGTCCAGCGAACTCCTGGCTCATGCTGGGAAGATCAGGCGAGATCCGTTCTGCTGGATCCCTGGAAGTCATAGCTGCTGGATCGGGGTGTGGCGAAGTCTTCTGTTACGAACTGCTCCGAGACTCGGAGGTGGATCCAAATGCAGCTTTATTTGAGGGAAATCCAGAAGCGTAATCCAAGGTACAGGCAATGGTCATACACAGACAGGCAGTCCAAACAAAGAAACAAACAAACAAAACAGGCAGGGACCAGAGGCAAGAGAGTAATCCAGGGAACAGGGCAAGGTATCAAAAAACAAGAAACAAGAAACAAGAAAATCAGGAGAGTGCTCAGAATTGCAGTGTAACATTAAACAAGACTTCGCGGTGAGTGAATGAATGACCATGGTATAAATAGACAGAGACTAACAGGATGGTGAGACACAGGTGAATGCAATCAGTGAATGAGGTACAGGTGAATGTGATCAGTGATAAGTGATGATGAGTCCGGGCAGTGAGTTATGGGAAATGTAGTTTGTGAGTGATCATAGTCTTATGTGGAGTGCCCTCTGGTGGCTCTCAAGGGCACTCCAGCTGGTGACCGTTACACTTAAAAAGGTTCCCCTATGATTACGAGCCAAGAACCAATTTTAGTGCCATGTAGAACCTTTTTTTTTTTTAGAGTGAACTTACTACTCATTTCATGTACTGTTTTTCGCCTACTGTATAGTGAGTATGTTCTAATTGACCTATGGCTTCCAGTGAGTTTCTGAAGTGTGCATCTAATGGACACTTTACTAGGCCAGGGGAGAGAAGTCACATGACAAATCCAACAGATGTAGTACATCCGGATTGCATTCACTACAGACATCATACTAAATAGAACATACTTTGTTAGCCGTCATGAAGTAAATTCCTCGTCAAATGTAGTATCTACTCAGACAGTATTCAATTTCAGACACACCTATGAGTAAGTCACTGAATTATTCACCGATTAATTCAGGAAAACGTGTCTGTTAATACACAGAACAACAGAGATCAAGTGATATTGCTTAAAGTCAACCCGAAACGGAAGTTGCAATAATCTTTGCAATAAAGCTGCATGACTAGATTTAATAGGGGAAACTGCGAAAACATGTGTAAAACAAAGCTAAAGATTGTATTCGATATAAGTTATCACCTGTCAACTTACCAAAGATCCAGTGATCCATGGATATTGACATGCAGCCAGGAATAGTGTTTTCTGACATTTATATGTGCCTGATTTTGATGCTGGGGGAAATACATAAAGCAATTTTGCCTGTGAACATTTTATATAAATACAATAGGTAAGTCTAAATCCGCGTGATCACTTATATCAATGTTATATATCGTCCAGCCTTAAAACTTGTACTTGTTTTTGTCAGTGTTTATTTAAAAAAACATCCAATTATGCAGTATATAATATATTTCATTGATGAATCAATACAATATACAATATATAGGATATGATTGTACCCCAAAATTGAACATTGACAAAAAATTTTGGGGCAGTCATGGCCTAATGGTTAGAGAGTCGGACTTGTAACCGGGAGGTTGCGGGCTCAGGTCCGGCAGGAATTGTCGGTGGGGGCAGTGAATAACCAGCGCCCTCCTCCACCCTCAATACCACAACTGAGGTGAGACCCTTGAGCAAGGCACCGAACCCCCAACTGCTCCCTGGGCGCCGCAGCAATATGGCTGCCCACTACTCCGGGTGTGTGTGCACTTGGATGGGTTAAATGCAGAGCACAAATTCCAAGTATGGGTCACCATACTTGGCCACATGTCACTTCACTTCAAAATGATAACTGCAAATCCACGTTTCGCTGCCTGGAGTCCAGTTGTTTCTGTGAACTGCAGGGATTTGCTTCTCTTTTCTATAGCTTTCTGCAGTCTGTAAAAATATACCTCAGATTTCTTGTCAAATGAATGTGTACAGTCAATCTCAAAGCTCTTTCCTGTTTTAGATGTGTTTTGTTTGTTTTTCACGGCATTCACACTGAAAACCAATGCAGCCACTCAGTCTTTTTGCCACTCACTGGGAGTAACCGCAGTGACTCCAGCCGGCGGTGACGTAACGTACAACCTCTATTGCTGCAATCTGTCACAATTGGTTGCAGCAGATGAGGAAGCAGGATCCAAGTGCATTCATATTTTTATTAAATAAACTCAAAACTTCACAAATACAAAATCATAGGGAACAAGAACAAGGCTCAGGAACAGAACAACCAACATAACGCAACGATAAGAACTGACAAAGAACAAGCCTGAACACAGGGTTTAAATACACAGGCAAACAAATCATGGAAACGAGACACACCTGAACTAAAACTCAAATCAACATGAAAAACTACAAAGAAATACAAAATAAAGCACAGGCAACACTTTAACGTAAAAAGACAGACACAGAGCACATGTGACACAATCTCATATGAGTGACGGGTTGTCCCGCCCTTGTGCCAGTACACACGTCACCAGAGAAGAAATGTTGCTGCATTCATGATGGAGGAGAAATTATTTTGATTAAAGATTACAAGGGCACATTAATTAAAAATGATGATGTGCACACATGAATCATGTATAATAAATACAACAATATTCCACAGAAAATAAGAATTGTCATTTTTGATTTCAAGGTGACTTTAAATATTTAACATGCAAATATATTGTATTCTCAATATAAAGTTTTGAATCATATTAGAAAGAAAATAAATGAGCATTAAGTGAATGAATACATTCACAATTACTTTAATTTCTTTATTAAAAATAAAGCATAGTACATCATATATTACCAATAACACATTAGCACAAATTGTGCATGCTTAAAAAAACACTAGAATTATTTATTTATTTTTCATTTTCATTGTTATTGTTATTATCAGTCAAGCTTTGTATATAAAACATTGAGGCTTAACCTAAAATGTGCTGGAAGATGTTCTTCTGTCCACTGTCCAGACAGTAATTCTCCACACCTCATCAGGATGTGTTATTTCAGTGGGCCCAGATTCTGGATCAGCCACACTGCACTAGCCTGCGTGTGTTACTGACTAATCAGACTCCCCCAAGGGTGTCCGCTCGCTCTGACGCCAGTAATCCTGAGCATGTAGCGCTAACTGCTAACAACCATGCAGCCACACATACACACACACACACAGTGCCCTCTCCTGCGCATTCATCCAACAGCTCCTTGGACAAACAGACAGAAGGATGATGATTATGTTGCCGCTAATCTGTAGTCCCTCATTCCAGCCACCAGGGAACGAGTGTGCAGCTTTTTTTAATAAGGACATAAATGATCCCCACGAGGCAAAGAATTCCCACAGGAAAGAGAGAGAGAAAAAAAAAATTCACTCCAATGCTTATCATTGCGACTGTTTTGCAACCAGGGGACAAAATGACAATAAACAAGAGGTGCAGCGGAAGCCGGCGGGGTGATAATATGCACAGTTATTTACACGTTTGCATGTTTATCTGTGCTTGGCAGACTCCCGCCAGATCAGGGATGCGTTCTTCTCTCTCGCAGGGCGTAAAGCTTCTAGAAAGTAGCGCGCACACACACAGTCTGACTCCTGTGCTACTTGAGTGTGTTTTCTAGCTGGAGGTTTGAATGCGTGATTGGTTTGGATAGAGATGTTTGTGCTCCCTAGAGAAAGGAAGCCCAGCAGAAGACGGACTGTGCAGGGACTGATAATCTTTAGAAATCACAGAGACACTGTCCTAGAAACAGAATTAATGAGAGAGGGAATGCAAAAGAGCCTCATCATGATGGGAATTTGTCACATGGATGCAACAAACATCACTACATTTTGAGTCATGTTTGCATGGAAATCTTGACACTATAATGCTAAGATGTCTTTATACTGCACACACACACACACACACACACACACAAACATACACACACACACACACACACACACACAAACATACATTATATATATATATATATATATATATATATATATATATATATATATATATATATATATATATATATATATATATAATGTATGTTTGTGTGTGTGTGTGTGTGTGTGTGTGTGTGTGTGTGTGTGTGTGTGTGTGTGTGTGTGTGTGTGTGTGTGTGTGTGTATTATGCGTGTGAGAGAGAGCAGAAAATAGAGTGAGAGAGGGATGAAAGTAAAGAAAGATGAGGTTAAGAATCTGGAGCATGTGTAATATAAACACAACCACTTTGCCAGCTTGAAGCTGCCGTTGTTAGAGCAGAGACATCCAAATTCCCCGTACTAACTAATACACATTAGACTATCCACTGTCTATTCTTTCTTTTCATTCGCTCCCTCCTTCTCTCCTTACAGCCATGACTTAAATGGGTCTGGAATGTTCCCGTCTGTGGATTTCACCTTGATTGGATGTAATGACAGCATCTGTAGCCGCAAGTGCCCTTGCTGAGCTCCTTCAGGAGCCGAGGTTGTCCACATGTACATGCACCCCATGCATCTTCCAAAATGTAAAAAAAAAAAAAAAAAAGGCCTCTGAGTATCAGTAGAAACTTAAATTACTTGTTGAGGTCAGGGTGACAGGATGAGGGCTGACACCGCAAGCTTGTCTCCAGGAAATCAAGGTCAAGGCCAGGGAAACAGAAATACAGGTGATAATCAGCTGTGTCTTGCAGGCTGAGCTGCTATGGAGGACGTGGTTGGTAGACTTTCATCGTCCCACAACATGACTGCCTTTTTACAGTTCAATATACAAAAAGTAAAAATAAGTAATTTAGGCCTACATTTTAGACACAATATTCCAGTCACTTTGTTTAGTTTTGCTCTGTCAATGAAATAATTAGCAAATTAACCAACAGTAAGAGTTGTGTTTCTGTTGTTTTGTTCCGGTGTTGAATTAATAATTTGAGTGAATGACTTATCGGCACTCATAATAGGTGTGTTCGACATTGGCTGGTTGCAACCGATCGTCGAGAGTAGCCGCGTGCAGGCGGGGAGGAGCTGCAAACGGAGACATGAAGTCGGACACTTTCTGCGTCCCGTAGTGATGCTTGCGCTGTGTTTGCATACTTTATCACAGCTAAAGTGAAATAAATGCAATATTTGGCAATACACGGATGTTTCAGAGACATTATTGTCATGTAATACTTTATGCACTGCTTAATACAGCGTGTGTTTGTAGAATAAAGTTTAACATGTAAGCCTACACTATCAATGAAGTGGGGTCTACGTTTTTTATCAGTTTAATTTTGATAAACATGACAATATAACATTGCGACTACATGAAAGGAGGTTTTACTGTTATAAAAAGATTTGTGAGCATTAGTGGAACTGAAGGTTCTAGAATAAACACGAAATACACGTGATAGCTGTCATGCGGTGAATCTGGCCAATCGTGGAACAGCTGTTTCGTCATCAGAGTCCATGAAGCCGCTCTCGAGAAACTGCACCGACTGTATTAACTGGCTGCTCTCGAATCGCTCTCACGGCACTTTGTTGACATACGTCACTGTCACGTGGCGTCTGTGCTGTCTCAAGTTGGCCAAAATTACTAACCAGCATGCACTGCTTCAAGTTAGCCGCCGATCATGTCTGCACATCGCTGTATCAAGTCGAACAAGCCTACTGACAGACACTCGTATCGTTACAGAATGAATCTGTGTTTTGAATGAATCAGTTGAGTGAATCATTCAATGACTCACTCATAAATCATTTTAGTTACTGGATGAATCTGCGTTTTAAACAAATCATTTAATTGAATTATTAAAATGGTTACTCATGGTCTGCATCTGAAATCACATACTTTCCTACTATGTACTAGGCGAAAAAACAGTATGTGACAAAAGAAGTATGTCCAAATTCACAGTTCTCATAAAAGTGTAGGCAAAAAGTACCCGGATGACTTACTACTTCTGGCGGGATTCTGAAGTGTGCAATTTGTGATGGACACTTTACTATCCCATGAGGCCACGCTAAAAAGACATAACTGACGCATGATAATGACAGCATGGTGAATGTAGTACGTCCGGATTACATTCATACTGCACACACTCATACTATATACAGACAAACCAAAATTTATTCAGACACCTTCAACATTTCTCACATTCTCACAGTTTATTCACTATAGTTTAGAAAATGGTAATAAAATATGACTAATTCAGAAAGACTGTCAGAGTCTTGTAAGTACACAATTCGATAATACCAATTTAGGTCAACCAATTACTAAGCAATGCTTCATTTTGTTCAGTCTGTGGTGTAAAAAGTCGCATTAGCAATTCAAGAAAAAACACTTAAGCAAAACATGGTCAGGTCAAAGTGCTGAATAACTTTGGTTCCAAATGTTCATCAATTTTACTGGTAGTCCACTGTATGAAGAATTTTTGGGTATAATATGTCACAGTTTACTTTATTTTGCTATCCTCACTAACATAAATACATTTTTGGTTTGACTGTATAACATACTTTTTTTAGCAGTCGTGAAGTAATTGTTTTTTTAAATAAGTACCTCAAGAGAGAATGCGATTTTGGACATAATGTCAATCCCTTGTTTCATTCCTGAATCAATGAGTGGTTTTGAACAAATCAGTTGAATGATTCACTCATAAAGGCAGTCACTTGTAACAATGATGCTCAAAAGTCACTTGTTTAGTTCCTGAATGAATCAATGTTATTGAATGAATCGGTTGAACAAATTAGTAAATGTTTCACTCGTAAACAATGCACAGTAACCTGCAGAAAATCTTGCTTAAAATAAATTAAAAGTCTGATAATAACATACATTAACTGAACAATATAATCTAACAAAATTGATGTCATAAATTTGGTTTCTTCAGTTGTGGTTTTCGCACATTTGTAGTTGGTATGTACATGCATGTTCATGAGTAAGGACTTTTGGAATGACCAAGTGATTCCTATGCTATAAGTGAATTGGCTTTTTTAATTAAAAGGCTAGATGTCTTTCTCAGGTGCCATGTTGTTATTTTTTTCACCAGCAAACGGCGGTCTCTTTATATCGTCTCTGCAAACTCTTGCATAATAGCCCTACAGCACACCTGTGGTGACTACTTCTAATGGCCACTTTATGTGGCTCTCAGCTGGGCTGTTTGCAATTCCTGTCAAACTGAGTTTGAAGCCATTGAGCAAGTGATGCACTGAGTTGATGTACTGTATAAGTTTAAATTAAGTTATGCTACAAGGCTTTTTGCCAAGCACCGAAATTCACTTTTATAATGACAATGAGAATGTCCATTAAGACCATTGTCTTTCAATTAGGAAAGCTGAGTGGGTGGTGGAACCTTTCACACACTCCAGTAAAGAGTGTTTTACATTCACATTGCTTTACATTCTATTAGCATATAAAGGTGAACATTTTTGCAGTTTTGTAGATATTTGCATAAATGTCTAAGTGAGAAGTGCTTACTTTAATAGTACTAAGAATAAAATTAAAGTTGGTTTATTATAATGGAAAAGTAAATTATTATACCTGCCTTGTGTTGTAGAGAGTTGAGCTGATACCCAGTCTCAGAACATAATAGATCTTTACATAAACACTTAACATTGCGTAACATGAAATTGCTTTACCTAACTTTAATCACAATGAAACAGAAGTAGCAGATATTTTCTTACATATTGTGATTATCTGAAAAAAAAAAAAAAGTAGGGCAAGTACTTGGTTATATAAGGGGCTTTCGCACCGGAGGAACCTTTTTATAGTTCCAAGAACTATTGGTGAAAGTACCCGGATTTTGACGTGTTCGCAGCGCAGGAACTATACGAGACCGCATCCGAAAACCTATAGGCAGCTGACTGCTAGGCAGCCTCGCTTGCATATCAGGCAATGACTCTGAAATTACATCAAAAGTGGAAAACCTTTTACAAAAATGTACATTTACAAATAAACTGACCAACAACAATAAACTAACACTTTTTCATATACAGTCTACTTTCTTTGTATAACAGTTCTAATAACTTATTAGACTGGACTGTATTAGACAGATCGTGAACTAATAAAGACGGAGAATGTGAGAGCTGTGTGCTCATGCATTCTCAGCACCGTCAAAATAAAGGTTAGCTTGCCTACCCCTGACTTAGAGGTACAAAAATGTACCCTTAAGGGTACAGCCCCAGTGACCATTGTACCCCTAAAGGTACAATTATGTACTTTATTTTCTGAGAGTGTAGGGGAACTTTTGGTTCCCGGGGAACCACCCTGGGGTGCGTTTCCCAAAAGCATTGTTAGCCAACTATGGTCACAAGTTCTGTCGTTATAAATATAGTTCAACCAGTCGTGTTTCCCGAAACCATAGTTCCAACAAACATTCGCAAACAGAATCACAAACTTGTGTGGTTGCAACGACAGCTCTAGACCTGTGGTTAGAAGCATAGTTCCCTTTCAGTCGGTCACTTCGACGTACGTCGGTTGTACCGACAAATTGGGATCACTTCAGAGAGCCCCTATCAGCTTCGAGATTTAGAGAACGGGCCAATGGGCCATTGGCGTGCGAGATTTGCATCTCGCGCTCCGCCCAGCGCCGCGGGTATAAACAGGAAGCGAGAGCAATGCACTGACGTCATTCACTTCGGAGCCGAACGGCGTTGATGAAGAGTTACAGACTGCTGCTTTCAGCGAAAAGAGAGAGAGAAGAGGACGCTTCTGCTGGCGTAAAGGCACACAACAGCGCGACCACCCACTACTGCTGCATCAAACAAACTGCTGTTCTCACAGCAACACTGTTGGTCTCGTGAGGGCATGGTTATTCAGTGAGTGCAAACACAGGCTGCACTATTCCCTGTGTGTTGCTGCGGTTGTCCCTGGGTGCTTCAGCACTTTCCTAAAGAGCGTTTCCTCACAATAAGAGCAACACTGTGTGACACTGCGTCTTTTTCAAGATGTCATTCCACCCGTGCGTTTCTGGATGCGGTCGTTCCCGCTCGCCCGCACGTGCCTGGGCGTACAGCACGCTGAGGCAGCATTTGTGGATAGTTCATGTTCTCACTGCGGGAACATGACTTAACAGCGCTTAAGTCGAGACTCGTCTACCTCCGGGAAGGTGGAGTCCCCCTCCCCATACCTTGATCTAGAGCTATCCCCCAGGATAGACCTATTTCGACGGATGGCCGGGGTGACCTGAGGATCACTTTCAGGGCAAACCCGCCGAGCATACCTCCGCAGGCCCCTGAACCCTCACAAGCGCCGCAGCCGGTGGTGCTTCCAGAGGAAGCCGCTGGTCCCTCCCATGGGCGGCCGGCACCTGTGGACGAGCAGATGTCGATCACTGCATCGGAGGGAGAGTTCCAGTCCTCGGAGGATGATGATTCAGCTGTACTACCTCCCTCTGGGAGAGTGGCTGCGGTTGAGTCAGAGTATGAGTTGACGGCTATGCTTTCCCGGGCCGCCGAAAAGGTCGGGCTTGCATGGAACCCTCCACCACGTCCCGAACCTTCTAGGTTGGATGATTGGTTTCTGGGGGAGGGTTGCGCTGGTTCTCAGCATCCCGCCCCAGTGCCATTCTTCCCGGAAGTGCATGAGGAGCTTACCAGGTCATGGACGACACCCTTTAGTGCCAGAAACAGACCTGGTGGCTCCTCCCTCCTCACTACCCTTGACGGCGGGCAGGCCAAGGGGTACGAGGGGATCTCACCAGTTGAGCTGGCCGTCGCAATGCAACTGTGTCCGGCGACCGCCTCCAACTGGCGCGATAACCCTCGTCTCCCGTCCAAAGCCTGTAGGTTTTCGTCCAGTCTGACTGCGAAGGCCTACAGGTCCTGCGGACAGGCCGCGTCTGCCTTGCATGCCATGGCGCTGCCTCAGGTGCACCAAGCTCAAGCACTCATGGACACACACGAGGGTAGGCTTGACCCAGAGCTCCTCCGGGAGCTCCGGACGGCAACGGACCTCGCCCTCCGGGCGCCGAAAGTCACTGCCCGTTCTGTTGGTCAGGCGATGTCCACCTTAGTGGTACAGGAACGACATCTCTGGCTCAACCTGGCCGACATGAGGGAGACCGTCAAGAACTGTTTCATTTGCCGGGTTGTTCGGCAACACGGACGAGAACTTCTCGGCCGCCCAGAAGCAGACGGAGGCCATCAAACACATCCTGCCCCGGCGGTCCACTGCTGCCTCCACCCTGCCGCCGGCCGCAGCACCTCCATCTGCCCGTCGCCGAGGACGTCCGCCTGCCGCCGCCGCCCCCGCTCCCACCTCAGCCCAGCAGCAGCCTCCACCCAGGCTGAGGCGTGGAGCCGGCCGCGGGAAGGACGTCCAGCCCGCTCAGGCCGCTGCCAAGCCAGGTGGCAAGCGCCGCCGTAAGAGACCCTGAGACAGGCCACCCAGAGATGGAGGAAACTGCTCTTCAGGAGATGGCTGCAGCACCACTCCTTCCCTCGGAGGAGGGCCGGGAAAGAATATTTCTTTCTGTTCCGCCACTGGCCCCAGTGCCAGTGGTACCCAAATTATCAATAAAAGAGCAGTTTCCAACATCCCTGGGTGCCAAGAGAGCGCATTTGGCGGTATGTGACGCCACCATGTCTCATTCCCCTCGGACGCCTCTCCCTTCGCCAGCTGGGGGCGCTGGCTGTCGGGACACACCAATGTGCCTCCTCACACTCGCCCGCCCCCTCAGCGGATGCAGGTTTGTGTGTCTCACACCCAGACCCCTCCACGGACCACTCCCATGCCGTCCACGTGTCCCTGCGTTCCGCTACGCTGCCCCGCTGCGGGTACGTCTGTGGTGCCGATGACCCCCGCTTGTACGGTCGTTGGGGGCCTGGCGCTCCCCAGCCTGTCTTGCTGGCTCATCCGTACCATCAGACTCGGCTATGCGATTCAGTTCGACCTGCGTGCCCCCAATTTCAGGGGCATTTACTTTATGTCTGTGACAAGGGAGAACGCCCCTGTACTTCAGGCGGAGATCGCTGTCCTATGAATATGAATTTCGGGTTCTACATCAGAACGGGGTCTGAGGGGCTCTCGCTGGGCGCTGGAAGTGGTAGTAACTGTGGCGTTTTCCACCGACGTACGTCTCCGTTCCCTCCTTCAGGGAACGAGGGTTACCATACGTAACCGAGACGTTTCTTGTGTGCATGACGTGTGGACTTAATAAATCCTTATCTTGAGCAAAATAAGCAAGCTGACATTCAGTACTACTATGTGTATCTTTTATTTTGAATGCATACAAATGTCATGTATGTCTTTTAGTTTGTCAAGAGATTTGATTAGTGTGCTTGTGCGTACGTGCTCTAGTACGTAAGAACGAGTCTATAGCCCAATTTGTACCAGGAACTTTTTTTACAGGAACTTTTTCCCCCCAGACCTGCTACTGTCTGCGTTTCCACTGCGGTCTAAAGTACCGTGAAGATTAGGCAAATTAGTCCGGTAACATAGGACTGCACACGACTGCTCCTCCCAGTCAGCGGCGGACAGTAATCATTTTTGGGGAAATATTTATCCGGAACTTAATTTAGACCCTGGTTCCCGTGGTCAAAACACACCGAGTACCACCCCAAAGTTCCTAGTTCCTAGGGAAAGTTCCTGCTGTGGAAACGCGGCTTATGATTGAATCTGGAAATAAAGCAAAATAACTGAGGAAAATTGTATTTACTCCTCAGATGTCATGTTTGTAATTTATAGCAAAAAATCTAGTATGAATTCATTCTCAAACTAATTCAATAAAAGAAGATACTACTCCAACACCTGCGTTACATCATTAACCAATGTGGTTGAATGATAAATTTGCGACAATAGAGTTTTTGGAAACAATCGAGACTAGCTAGTTGATTTCTTCAACGATGCATTGTACTATGGTAGTTAAGCAGTGAGTTATGTCGTTGTACGGGAAACGCACCCCTGGTGGATAGTTCCTAGAAATAAGTTCCTAGTACTGCCCGGTGCAAAAGCCACTATACATTTTTTTCTTGTTTGGATTTTGAGATGCGGGAGGCTCATCTAAATGCAAGCTTGCAGTCGTTTGTAAGAAAGAGGCAGGGTTAACGCGACAAAATGATTGGAGATGTCCAGCATACATCATCAGAAAGTCTGTCGTTTCACCAGAAGACTGAGTTCACATTTTGACTAAAAATTACAAGATCAAAATGAATAAGCATATGCATGGATAAATCATTCACAACATTACTATAATACACTGAGTTTGTACTGTAAAAACTGTATTGTCTCTTGATTATACATATTTCATTCAAACTTTAAAGGTGCAGTATGTAGGATTGACAGCTAGTGGTCGAAATTCAAAATACTGGAGGTTGTTGTTTCCATGCCCCCTGCCCCCTTCTCCTCAACACTCACACAGGTTTCCAGCATGAGGACACACAACAGGAGCAAGTGCAATTAACGATGAAAGCCACACTGTAAATTGATGAGTTGATTTATCTGTGTTTTAATAATCTCTCATTCATAGAGATTTTTAGATGGATGCTGAGGCTTTTTAGGTCGGGTAGAATCTGCAATCTCTTTGTTTGCTGGTTTCGTGGCTGCTGCAATATGCTGTGTTTTCTGAACAACTGGCAACCTGTGGTGTCGAAATACTATTAGGTAAACTGGCAATGTGCGGTATCGCACAGACCAAAACAAAAACATTACGCACATTTCAAAGTAGAACAACTTGCTGTAGCATTGATTTTCTGAGAAACAAATAGTTGGATCTAGCATGTTTCCTAAATATCTGCGGACATATGGTAATTGTATGCTTTAGTAAAGTGAAAAACTTACATAGAGCACCTTTAATTAGCCAGTGATGTCCTTACCATACCTAACCAGCAGGAGCTTATCAAAAAGCCCCCCACCCCTTTTTAAATAGCAGCAGGACTTAGTTACTTCATAGTCATGAACATAATTTGCTACTTGCTAGTGAGGTGCAGTTGGTATTAATGGAAGAATTTCTAAATAGAATTTGATTGAACAAACATTTGTTTAGAGAAGATGAGTCATCGATATTTTAGTCCTGGAAGAGAAAAACAATGCATTGTGCACATTTTAATCTGACTGATTATTTTCTGTGTTTAGGAGTACAGTAGCATATAGATTAGCCTCAAAGCTAGACAGAACACTGGGAAAAAAATCATTGTTACAGTTATTCCAACAATATCGTTATATTTGTGGTGTGAATTCTTTTTCATTCAGAATGATTTTTAAACTATATTTTTAGCATTATAGTTATCATCCTTGGTGTAAACAGGCCTCAAACCAGGTTTTACCATAAACAGAGACCAATGTAGACCAGCTCGAGAGTATTAAGAATGGGATGTCATTAAAGTTCATATAGAATACTTAATATGTTTGTGTGGGAACTCGGATTGAAATGTGTTCCGCGCTTACAACAAGCCGACTGTTAACTGTTAAAGATTACATTCATAACTGTTCGGTACACGCGTGCACCGTACCGATAGCCCTGTACCGAAACGGTTCAATACGAATACGTGTACCGTTACACCCCTAATATATATTGAATTCAGGTGTTCCAATCACTTCCATGACCAAAGGTGTATAAACTCAAGCACCTAGGCATGAAGACTGCGTCTACAAACATTTGTGAAAGATTGGGTCGCTCTCAGGAGCTCAGTGAATTCAAGCGTGGTGATAGGTTGCCACCTGTGCAATAAGTCAATTCATGAAATTTTGTCATTACTAAATATTCCACGGACAACTGTTAGTGGTTTTATAATAAAGTGGAAGCAAATGGGAACAACAGCAATTCAGCCCCAAAGAGGTAGGCCACGTAAAATCACAGAGTGGGGTCAGCACATGCTGAGGAGCACAGTGCGCAGAAGTCAGCAAGTTTCTGCAGAGTCAATAGCTACAGACGTCCAAACTTCGTATGGCCTTCAGATTAGCTCAAGAACAGTGCATAGAAAGCTTCATGGTGAGGGGGTTGGGAGCAATTTCATACTCCCAACTTTGTGGGAACTGTTTGGGGATGGCCCCTTCCTGTTCCAACATGACTGCGCACCAGTGCACAAAGCAAGGTCCACAAAGACATGGATGAGCGAGTTTGGTGTGGTGGAACTTGACTGGCCTGCACAGAGTCCTGACCTCACCCCGATAGAACACCTTTGGAATGAATTAGAGTGGAGACTGTGAGCCAGACCTTCTTTTCCAAAATCAGTGCCTGACCTCACAAATGAAGAATGTTCAAATTTTCCCATAAACACACTCCTAAACCTTGTGGAAAGCCTTCTCAGAAGAGTTGAAGCTGTTGTAGCTGCAAAGGGTGGGCCAACTCCATATTAAACCCTATAGATTAAGAATGGAATAATTAAAGATCATGTACATGTAAATGCAGGTGTTCCAAAACTTTTGACAATATAGTGTGTGTATATATATATAGTGTGTGTATATAGTGTGTGTATATATATATATACAGTGAGGAAAATAAGTATTTGAACACCCTGCTATTTTGCAAGTTCTCCCACTTGGAAATCATGGAATTGTCATCGTAGGTGCATGTCCACTGTGGGTGACATAATCTAAAAAAAAAGAAATCACAAATCACAATACGTATATAAGATTTTTAAAACTATTTATTTGTATGATACAGCTGCAAATAAGTATTTGAACACCTGTCTATCAGCTAGAATTCTGACCCTCAAAGACCTGTTAGTCTGCCTTTAAAATGTCCACCTCCACTCCATTTATTATCCTAAATTAGATGCACCTGTTTGAGGTCGTTAGCTGCATAAAGACACCTGTCCACCCCATACAATCAGTAAGAATCCAACTACTAACATGACCAAGACCAAAGAGCTGTCCAAAGACACTAGAGACAAAATTGTACACCTCCACAAGGCTGGAAAGGGCTACGGGGAAATTGCCAAGCAGCTTGGTGAAAAAAGTTCCACTGTTGGAGCAATCATTAGAAAATGGAAGAAGCTAAACATGACTGTCAATCTCCCTCGGACTGGGGCTCCATGCAAGATCTCACCTCGTGGGGTCTCAATGATCCTAAGAAAGGTGAGAAATCAGCCCAGAACTACACGGGAGGAGCTGGTCAATGACCTGAAAAGAGCTGGGACCACCGTTTCCAAGGTTACTGTTGGTAATACACTAAGACGTCATGGTTTGAAATCATGCATGGCACGGAAGTTTCCCCTGCTTAAACCAGCACATGTCAAGGCCCGTCTTAAGTTTGCCAATGACCATTTGGATGATCCAGAGGAGCCATGGGAGAAAGTCATGTGGTCAGATGAGACCAAAATAGAACTTTTTGGTCATAATTCCACTAAACGTGTTTGGAGGAAGAAGAATGAGGAGTACCATCCCAAGAACACCATCCCTACTGTGAAGCATGGGGGTGGTAGCATCATGCTTTGGGGGTGTTTTTCTGCACATGGGACAGGGCGACTGCACTGTATTAAGGAGAGGATGACCGGGGCCATGTATTGTGAGATTTTGGGGAACAACCTCCTTCCCTCAGTTAGAGCATTGAAGATGGGTCGAGGCTGGGTTTTCCAACATGACAATGACCCGAAGCACACAGCCAGGATAACCAAGGAGTGGCTCTGTAAGAAGCATATCAAGGTTCTGGCGTGGCCTAGCCAGTCTCCAGACCTAAACCCTCAAACTCCGTGTTTCTCAGCGAGAGGCCAGAAACCTGACTGATCTAGAGAAGATCTGTGTGGAGGAGTGGGCCAAAATCCCTCCTGCAGTGTGTGCAAACCTGGTGAAAAACTACAGGAAACCTACGATGACAATTTCAGACCCCTCCATGATTTCTAAGTGGGAGAACTTGCAAAATAGCAGGGTGTTCAAATACTTATTTTCCTCACTGTATATACAGGTCCTTCTCAATAAATTAGCATATTGTGATAAAGTTAATTATTTTCCATAATGTAATGATAAAAATTAAACTTTCATATATTTTAGATTCATTGCACACCAACTGAAATATTTCAGGTCTTTTATTGTTTTAATACTGATGATTTTGGCATACAGCTCATGAAAACCCAAAATTCCTGTCTCAATAAATTAGCATATCATGAAAAGGTTCTCTAAACGAGCTATTAACCTAATCATCTGAATCAAAATTACACCTGCAAAAGATTCCTGAGGCTTTTAAAAACTCCCAGCCTGGTTCATTACTCAAAACCGCAATCATGGGTAAGACTGCCGACCTGACTGCTGTCCAGAAGGCCATCATTGACACCCTCAAGCAAGAGGGTAAGACACAGAAAGAAATTTCTGAACGAATAGGCTGTTCCCAGAGTGCTATATCAAGGCACCTCAGTGGGAAGTCTGTGGGAAGGAAAAAGTGTGGCAAAAAACGCTGCACAACGAGAAGAGGTGACCGGACCCTGAGGAAGATTGTGGAGAAGGACCGATTCCAGACCTTGGGGGACCTGCGGAAGCAGTGGACTGAGTCTGGAGTAGAAACATCCAGAGCCACCGTGCAAGGAAATGGGCTAAAGGTGCCGCATTCCCCAGGTCAATCCACTTTTGACCCAGAAACAGCGGCAGAAGCGCCTGACCTGGACAACAGAGAAGCAGCACTGGACTGTTGCTCAGTGGTCCAAAGTACTTTTTTCGGATGAAAGCAAATTTTGCATGTCATTCGGAAATCAAGGTGTCAGAGTCTGGAGGACGACTGGGGAGAAGGAAATGCCAAAATGCCTGAAGTCCAGTGTCAAGTACCCACAGTCAGTGATGGTCTGGGGTGCCATGTCAGCTGCTGGTGTTGGTCCACTGTGTTTTATCAAGGGCAGGGTCAATGCAGCTAGCTATCAGGAGATTTTGGAGCACTTCATGCTTCCATCTGCTGAAAAGCTTTATGGAGATGATTTAATTTTTCAGCACGACCTGGCACCTGCTCACAGTGCCAAAACCACTGGTAAATGGTTTACTGACCATGGTATTACTGTGCTCAATTGGCCTGCCAACTCTCCTGACCTGAACCCAGAATCTGTGGGATATTGTGAAGAGAAAGTTGAGAGACGCAAGACCCAACACTCTGGATGAGCTTAAGGCCGCTATCAAAGCATCCTGGGCCTCCATAACACCTCAGCAGTGCCACAGGCTGATTTCCTCCATGCCACGCCGCATTGAAGCAATCATTTCTGCAAAAGGATTCGCGACCAAGTATTGAGTGCATAACTGAACATAATTATTTGAAGGTTGACTTTTTTTGTATTAAAAACACTTTTCTTTTATTGGTCGGATAAAATATGCTAATTTATTGAGATAGGAATTTTGGGTTTTCATGAGCTGTATGCCAAAATCATCAGTATTAAAACAATAAAAGACCTGAAATATTTCAGTTGGTGTGCAATGAATCTAAAATATATGAAAGTTAAATTTTTATCATTACATTATGGAAAATAATGAACTTTATCACAATATGCTAATTTATTGAGAAGGACCTGTATATATATATATATATATATATATATATATATATATATATATATATATATATATATATCAAAATACCAATATGCAATAGAGAGCAGCACCGAGAGAAGAGAAGCAGAGTATGAGAACTCCTCTGAGGCCAGAGAAGGCTAGTGAGATATCTTTAATATAGACGTGGGCTTCTCACTGCCTGAGATCACAGACATCATCCTCCTTCCCATCAGCATTGCTCTACCTCTGTTGATGTCTTAATGCAGTCCAGACTCTCTCCACTGAGACACACCATGTAGAAGTCACGGAGAGCCGGAGTCCACGCATCAAACCCGCTTTTCATATTCACCCTCAAAACCACCAGACACGTCCCTTATTCATGACAGACATCAAGAGGAGGACATGAGGTGAGAGGGGGAGAGAAAGCGAGAGAGAACGAAAGGGCTTCTGTAAGAGAAAGGAAGGATGAAAACCCAGAAAGAGCTGAGAGACAAACAGGAGTTGCTCTTTGAAGTCGTTTGATGTGCCGTGAGGATTGTAATGCTCAGGGATGATATATTTTCGAGCAGAGCTATAGTGAGGATGGAGAGGGGTTGAGAAAGAGAGATAGAGATAGAGAGTGAATGCTTTATTGTGAGAGAGAGACATGAGCACTGACCTGCTCCAGTCAGCTACTTGATGTGCAAGCTAATGAAACTTTCTGCTGATGCCATTTATCCACTAATGAGGGCCACTCACCTCCACAAACACACACACGCACACACAGGAATGCAGGTGTCGAGACTGAAGTATACACAAATATGCCATCTATTATTAAATGCATTAAAACAAGCTAAGGCAAGCATCAATATTGCTCATACTCAAGGTTAGTTCTTTCAAATCCCCAAACTCTTCAATATTATAACTATCCTGCACTATTTTTGTTTAAGACATACTGTACATGATACATCAAATCATGCAGCTTCCCGAGGAGAGGTGTGATATTATTTTTATAAGTGATAAGACTTGAATCCCACAGACTGGCACTGATAGAGGGATCTATGAAAGGCAATTGTGCCTTTATTTTTTATATTTGCAAATATATTTCACTTTACTGTACATCTCATTTATAATGTGTATCTCAAAAATTGTATTCTTTGCTAAATCATCTGATGTCTCGCAAAAGTCACTGTGCCCTTATATCCCACAAATGTGACTATATTTCACAAATGCAACTTTGTATCTAATCTCACAATTATGAATGCATAGCTCATAATTATATCATAAATGTGATTCCAAACTTCTCATGTCACAACAGTACTGTGACTTTATATCCAACAAATACGACTTCATTTCACAAATGTGACTATATCAATTGCAACTTTATGTCTTACTATTGCAACCTTATATATTTTGTATCTCACAAGACTTGAATACAGAGCTCATAATTTTGACTTTATTCCTTGCAAATGCAACTGTATCTCAAAATTGCTAATTTATGTCTCATAATTGCGAGTACATGCTTGCAAATGCAACTTTATATCTCAGAATTATGACGTTATGTCCCACCCATGACTATATTTACATCTCACAGTTGTGAATACAAGCTCATAATTATGACATTATTTCTTGCAAATGCAACAATTTATGTATTATATAAATTCAAATAATTTAATACTTTGAAGCAGAATCTGGCTTCCAGGGTCCTGAGCCATATATAGGAACCCAAAATATCTTCACTCCAGTTCCTAAGCATCCACTTATAGCAACCACTTGGAAAACCCTGGCAACTGTTTAAGAATGCACTAATATCACTAACGATTTCTCATAATGTAAAAATCTAGTTTAATTCAACGCTCTGCCAATGTGCTTTAGTTCTCTTTAATGCCCTTGTGAAAGTATAAGGTGAGGTCTGCCATACTCACATACTGAGAGATATAAATGAACTACATGTTTATATAACACATCACTGCTAATCTCAGGTCCACCAGTCTGAATTGAAACTGTTCACATGTAGTTTGTGACCCGCTCCACACCTTCCCAAACTTCTACTTCCCACACATACACTTACAGTTCAAAGTATAAAGCCCAGTGTCCCTCCCACACACATACACTCATATGCTCACATATGGAAATCTGTGTCAGTATACTGACAGCAGCTCTTTAAAGTGAGAGACAGTGAGAGAGAGAGAAATTGTGGAGGGATAAAAAGCTATGTGTTTCCTGCTTGGGGTATAAAAAAGGGTGAGATATGCAGAGAGCTGACCTTCTCAATCCTGAGATGTTCTCCAAGACCCTCCTACAAAACCTCTGAAGACTGTTGTCTTTCAAATAATGCACAGACTTACATTAAACACTCAATAAAGGCTATTAACTGTATAACAATAACAAGTGCATACACACATACTTGACATCTCATTCCAGCATTAAGAAGGATGGAGGAGCAAGTTGAAAGAAAGAGAGTGTAAAACGCTCATGAGAAAAGGGATAGGGGTCAGGGATCAGCACTACCACCATGGTGGTCCTAATAATGCCAGTGAGCTTGAGAACAAAACAGATGAACACAAACACATGATGGCAGCAGTTTTCCCCCTATTTTTCTTTCTCTGAATTAAAACCAAAAATGATGCAATGTTACATTTTGGCTGTGGTTTGAGGTTGCAAGATAAAACATTGCATGACATTAGTAATTACTGTAACAAAAACTGGGTGTCTTTATTTGGCATCATGCTTGAAGCTTTATCCATTTGCGTTGTCTGGCTAATCTTTAAAAATGTGTTTGACAACAACTACTATGATATAAATTAAACCTCATGAAAATGTGAGAACAATTTTTGCCTCTAAGCAGCCACATATTTATGTCTATCTTCTTGTTTTTTCATTATCATCAAAAGAATTCAGGGACATCAGATAGCAGATTTGTTTTAATGTTCATGAAAGATAGACAAAACTGAAACCTTTTACAAAGCAGAGGGATTTCCGTAATCATTAAGTTCTTTCTCATCTGGCCTTTTCATCTTTTTCTGTTTGGTCATCAGATGTAGGTTTTTGGGACCCCACACATGTACTATAGTGTTTAAATAGAGACCATACAATTCTTGATTCAGACTTTCTACCTCATTTAAAACAAGAGATCCCTTTCTCTCTCTTCCTCACATGCACACATTCAATCAGTCCCATGGGGTCACAATGAGTAGAAATCCCCTCTAAATGTCCTCTGCTCTGGACAAAGGCCTTTATTTACTGTTGACAAGGAAGAACAATGGGCATAAACAATAGAGAACAGCAACCTGCTGTTCTTTAAAAAGTGAACTCCGGTGAACTCGAATGAGCTCTGACGAGGACAGTGATGATGGTATAAAACATCTGCTCAAACTGAACCCTTCCAAGCTCCAAAAGTTAATGCAATATGCTTTATTTTATTCTTCTGTAATTGTTACTCTAATTTCAGGAGAGTTTTTATATTATCACGACAGGTAGAGATCTAACAGAGATGTTTGATATAGATCCAAGTCGCTAAAGACCCAGACTGATTGGCGAAACAGTCAAACAGGAAATATCATTTTTGGGATGCAACCTCTCAAGGTTAATTTTGCACAACAGAAATTGAAATCTGCCCACTGTCAATTACGCTCTAAAAAACAATTCAGTGGCTTGGTAAATATCACAGTAATAATTAACTTTATTAACTTAATAAAATCTCTGAATATCATTTACTTGATGGTTTGAGTTGAACATACCAAACTAATTGACTAAAAATCCAACAGTTAATTTTGTATAAAATGCACAGTTATATTTAAGTTTTTTTTCACTAAAAGAATTTAGTATTCGAATAACCAATTATTTATTTCAAATATACTTAATATATTTGTGAAATTTCTATCAAATTATTTGAGAAGTGAGAATTGATCGGTTTCAAGAACCACAAATATTACTTAATTCAAATCAAGATTATTAAAATTTAACTCACACTGAAGAAATTGAGTAAGTTTACTCGATTAAAACAAAGCACCCCTCCCCCGGTCACTGACGTAACGACTCAATGGTTGATTGAGCGCGGACTGTTTGAATTCTCTTCAGTCTCCAGAGCAGATCCTTCTTCTCAGCGTCGCAGAATTGGGGCATTTCCTCTGTGAAATTCAGGTTGGTGTGTTTTATTTTATCTATAAAATCATTGCTGTGCTTAAAATAATTGTATTCAATGCAAAACAACATACAGAGACACAATGTGAGTCACCTAAATGAGTGTGGCGTCTGTCTTTGAAACGCCTGGTGCCTTGCTCAAAACACACAACTTTTTCCCTAAAGATAGCAAATATAATTAATTTGGATGATACAATATTCTCACAATTGTGCACTATTTGTTTATTGGCAGGTTATGGTGTTCAAAGTCCACCCGCAGGCCGCAAGTCCATCTCAGGCTTGAGAACCAGCACTGATACGGTGGAAATGGTATAACAGACCGGTTGATTACAATTGAACTACTTTTAAATGTTTAATTTTTACTTCTAAAATGTTTGTTACATGAGTTTAAATGTTGTAAATATGTTGTAAAATGTTGTATACATGTCAAAATATATGCTGTATTGTTGTACTCAAAGGCCAATGTGTGGTTGTGTGGAGTATTTTACAAAGGTTTAGAGGAAATTAAAGTTATACAATAAAAGTTAATATTACTCATAAATAAAAACAATTCATATTATTCATAAATATTGGTTTTTAAATGTTTTTTTTTTACTGTTTTCTACTCAATTGTATTTGTTAATGTACCAAATGGAGTTACTCAGATCTACTTTTTTTTTTTTTACTTACGTTTACTCAGTTCATACAGTGTATGTAATTGATTTCACTGCTTTAAAATTTACTCAATTTTTTGTTTCACCAAAAAAATGTAGTAAATCATAGTAATAGTTTTTAGAGTGTATTTAAAATAATTTTTCAACAAAACACTAGCACTTTTGTGATATAGCTGTGATACAAAAAGTGATATATTGTTTTTTTCAGACCAAAATAAATCACTACTTTTTTTTTAAATAGTACCTTAACTGTAATAATTCAACAACTTAATTTCAAAGTCAATTCAAAGATAATTGTGTGATTGAGTAAATGTAATGGGGTAAGGCTGGCCACACACTTGAAGATTTTAAGCTAAATTTTGGGCCTGATTCGCAACCCTCAATGATCTGGTGGATGTGGCCGATTTGAGGCTTCTCGCAACCGACTTTTTGTCCAAAAAAATCCTCAATTGTGTGGTGTCATTACGATTTTTTTACTGCTTCCGGTCACGTGAGATTGAGCAAGCAAGCTTCACCAACCGGATGTTACATGTTTCTAAAGCTGAAACTTGGCAGCCAAAAACATGCCATGAAAGTGAAGTATTGAGAAAGAAGATCACCCATTTTCTTTTTCTTTCCCATTGTTTTTCTTCTCAAGTTACGTTTGATCTCGCAAGTCTTCGTGAGATCTCGTCTCACTGTGAAAATGTTACAATCGACAGCTGTGTGGTCTCGCGGTCAGGACGAATCTTCTAGTGTGTGCATACGGAGAATTATAATGCTAAAAATCGGATGAAACTGCCCTTGTGTCTGTGGTCTCCCACAGTTTTAAAATCCATTAAGATTTGAAAATCATCTAGTGTGTCCCAGGCCTAAGTTTTCAAGGCTGCATTTCTAATTAGTTAATGACCACTGTTCTTTTTCATATGAATCAAAATCCCTGTCCCTTTACACAAAAGTAATATCAGGTAAAAAGACTGACAGCTGACCATACTGGAGACAGAGTGTTAGATTGAGATCTAGGAACATTGGATTGATTGATGATATTATTCTTTTGCAAATTGGGATTTGCAAGGGAAGCCAGAAGCTCTGCTGAAATTACTTCTTTCAAACAGTCCTCAGTGCATTCCATCTCAGTCCATCATAAGCCGCAGATGTGAAGCAGACCATTAAGTGTGTGTGTATGTGTGTGTGTGTGTGGGTACGAGGCTGTGTATTGACGTCCTGTCTGCCTAATCGCATTCCTAAGTCTCTCATCGTGTTTTCCCTGGCTGTGATGATCTGTTCCGAGCAGCACCAACGACCTTGGCTTTGGCCTTGTTTCAGACCCCATTGTGACTGATTGTTCAGCGCTGGAATTAACAGTGAGGCTGGCAAGGACCGGGCACGCACTGGATCACATGATTCAATTCAGCCCTGTGGTTCTGCATGCCATCGATAACTAATTTTTTATTTCATTCGCATGACACTCGGCACACTCTTGGCTCTGTCCTTGGGGGACGGTGAGCGAGCTCAGGCATAAGGAACCAGAATATTAATAAGCCCTGAGTTTGTCTCGCCCTGGAATTCATGCATCCCAATGATGCAGACATTCCAGGGTCAAACATATGGCTCTGGAATAGACGAGAAAGAATGAAACAGATGTAAATATAGGCAGAGACCGCCAAAACCGGGACATGCACACTTGATAGCAAAACTGTTCATTTGCATCTGGTCACTCATGTAGAGGAAACCTATACAGAATTAAGTGCCAATAAAATCTGATGTGTCAAAGTAATGGCCTGTTCACACCAATGCACATAACATCCTGTTTATTATAAGCATGCACTGTAGTAATGCATTTTACGCTTTGAATGCTCAAGCTTGTTAAACCAGAATGTTTGTTTTATCATTCATTAGCTGGAAAAGTATCATTTTTAAACGTATTCCAACAATATTGTTCCTCTGTGCCATTATTATTATAGTTAAATTGTTATAGTTTTTTTTTTCATATCAAATATCTTTCAGGTTAACTACTAGCTTGAAATTGCATACAGCATTCTAAAGGTAACTTGTGCTATATGAAACTGGTTAATATACTGGCATTATTGCAGTAATTGATCATTAAAACACCATGATTCATCTACTCATCCTTAAACCTCAAAAGCTCCACTCTTCAACACAATTCTAACTAAATTCTTCTAAATCCCCACATAATAGTACATTAAGCGCTAACCAATTTCCTATTTTCTCATACGAAAAACACATAAAATCACATTTACTATTCTATTCCAATCCCATGCAAAGAATGCTGGGAAGTTGGGAACTAATAATCCGCTGGCAATTTGTTTCAGTTAAGTCAACAAGAATCATTAATGTAAGTCCCAAAACAAATGGATTAACATCCATTTTACAAATGTAAGTGGATTGAGTGCAATAAAATAAGTTGTGACAAAATGTTCAAGAATTGTTTTGCATTAGCTCATTTTAATTAAGTAAATTGAACTAGCAGCAGAAATAACTTTTTGAGTGAAAAGCAATCATGAAAAGTTCAACATCACCTGCATGACTCATGAGTTCCCAGAAACACTTGGCAACCAACGCTAAATTACGGCAATTCCTTTAAAATGTTAATTAAAAAAGATGCATGATGACAAGTCCCCCAATCTACTGCATACTTATGCCTGTTTTTCTGCAGAGTTTTTATTTTCATAAAACTTGTTTGTAAAAACAGTTCAAAGATGTTCTCATGCTGCGGTTTAAGCAACAACACAAAAAAACCCCAACAACTTCTACACTCATGTTTACCATCTGCTGATTTTCCCCAGGTCCCCATGCCTCATTTCTTCTCTGAACTCTACTCTGAGTATCGCAGACAGCTTCTCTCTTTCTTTGGTTGCCATAAGTCTGGTGGGAACTCTGGTGAGAAGTGCAGATGTCGAGCCATACCTCAGTGTTACTTTCAAAGTCGTACCACAGCGCGAAAACCATCTCATCCCCCTTGAGCTTCAACCTCTCTCTTTCTGCCAGAATAGAACTGTATGTGTTCCTAACTCCCCAATTCCATGGATATTACCTTTCATGGGATTCTAAAATCTGGCCGTATCCATTCGAGGCCCTTGAGGAGGGCAGCCAGCACATGTAGATTGCACCTCAACCCTGTTGAACAGGGAAACAGAGTACTCTTAATAGAGCACATCAGCCCAATGATCCGGAGCCCTCATCAAACCATCATAATATCACTCTCTAATAGCCCTCACAAACTTTGAGGTTCAGTCTGAATTGGACAGTTTTCCCTGA
Source organism: Romanogobio albipinnatus (assembly GCA_023566225.1). NCBI lineage: Eukaryota > Metazoa > Chordata > Actinopteri > Cypriniformes > Gobionidae > Romanogobio > Romanogobio albipinnatus. Next base: position 42,433,219 of record CM042244.1, on the reverse strand, counting down.
GCAGCTGTAAACCGGCAGCACTCCAGTGGAAAAACGTGGCTGTGGTGTTCTACAGCTTTGCAGTAGACAAAGAGAAAAAAATACAAGCGGGAATATGAGCTCTATGAATGGGAACTTTGGGATGTGAATAGAATTCAAGAAGGTGGAATATGTGTAACACAAACTGTGATGCAGATGATCTTCGCTCTACTTCATTAGCGGCTGGAACAGTTGCAAAGGTGTAGCCAGGCTTGGGAAAGCAGACCTTTTTCAAACAAAATGGCTTGATCTGAGCAGTGCGGCCTGGGCAGGCCAGTTTTACAGGTTCTCGGAATCACATACCCTTGAAATTGTGCAGCAGGTTTGCCAGGTTCCTGGCCGTGCTGGCAGCTGAAGGAGTACTGTAGGTCCAGGCATGCAGGGGCGCCAGAACGTTATCCATCTGCCGCGAGCTGCTCCCTGCTGCCCCGCGGCTGCTCTGGCCTAATTGAGTGATTCAGCTCCTGTCCCTCATAATGTCCTTTATATGAATTTCGACACACAAACACAAAGAAACACTAATTCATGCACAAGCATAAACACATGATCCAAGCCTGACAAACAGTGGGGTTTCAGGGCATGTTTGGGTCATGTCATTTTTAAGGCGGATTTCCATCGTAAGCTTCATTAACATGGAGAATCAAAGGAGTCTGATCGCTTTAGACGATGTTTGATAGCATTTTGTGGTGGAAATGACATTTTAAATATTTGTCTCCTTTGTCTTGCTAAGGATAATTTCATAGCTATTTTGGTAACACTTTACAATACGGGTGCATTAAATAATACGTAACTAATGCACAGATAAATGCGTTAATGTATGAATCATGAAGAACTACATCCTTTATTAATGATTACTGCATCAGCAACTAATGAACATTCTATGATTAATAGATTAAACATATGAATTGCTATTAATTAAATGTCATCATATATTAATTCCCTAATAACATATATTAACTAATAATGTAAATTCATATGTTATTTATCACAATGGCTATGTACTTCAACTTCCAGTTGTCTGCTTAAATTAATCATTAGCTAATGGTTTGCAAAGGTATATCATTACTTTATGACTTGCTAAGGCTTGCTAATTTTTTTCAGACATCACACGTCTCATCTCATGTCACATGTCATCTCAAGCTGTTCACTAACATTGTTGTCCCTTTGCTAAACATGTAAAATATAATAACATTTTTTAAAATGTTTTTGAACATTATTTCCTCATATATACATAAATTATATATTATATTTTCAAGTAATATTGAAAATATAAAAACTTTCTGTATTTTTAGTTTATGTTCTTTCTTTGCCATTTTTTTTTAAATATATTGCTATTATGAATGTCTGGGTCTAGGAAAATCTATGCATAAAGCATTAAAAAAAAAGAAATGGCAAAATGTTTGTTTGAATATGACCATCATTTATCAAAAAGGACAGAAAAAATCTGTTTGTTTTAATAAAAATAAACCTCTGGGATCTAAACTGTAATTCAAAATATAGTTATATACTTACAGCAAGCCCCAAAGGAATAAATACAAATCATATCTTTCAAAAGGTAAAGGTTAATGCAAAAAAAAAAAAAAAAAGAAAGAAAAAAAAAGCATATAATTCAGTACATTACAATTGCTACGATTTCAAACTTAAAGGGTTAGTTCACCCAAAAAATAAAATTCTGTCATTAATTACTCACCCTAATGTCATTTCAAACCTGTAAGACTTTCGCTCTCTTATTCCTCTATAATCAGCTATTTAATGAACACTTTCAAGGCGCAGAAAGGTATAAAACCTTTTTTTTTTAAATGGTCCATGTGATGCCAGTGGTTCAACCTTAATTTTATGGGCCCCACTTTATATTAGGTGGCCTTAAGTACTATGTACTTACATCAAAAAATAAGTACAATGTACTTACTGTGTTCAAATTGTAATGCAAAACTCCTTTGCTGATATTGAGGTGGGATACGGGTATAGGGTTAGGGCCAGGTGGGGTGGTATGGGTAAGTTTAAGGGTAGGGTTAGGTATAAGGGAATTGTCAACTGTGTAATTACAAATGTAACTACAGAAATTAATTACAGACGTAATTACATGCAGGTATTTTTCAAAATGTAAGTACAATGTAAAAACATGTATGTACACAATAAGTACATTGTATCAAATGAGTAATTAAAATGATAGTACATAGTAGTTAAGGCCACCTAATATAAAGTGGGTCCATTTTATGAATCGACGAGAATACTTTTTGTGCGCAAAAACAAACAAAAATAACGACTTTATTCAACATTTTCGTTCTAGCCCGCATCAGTCTCCTACGCAGTTTATGTTGTAAATACAGTACTGCTCCTACATCATCCTCACACGCATGCATCGTGGTGCTCACGTGAACTGCCATAGAATTCTTAAACTGCTTAGGAGACTGACTAGAACGAAATTGTTGAATACAGTCGTGTTGTTATTTTTGTTTGTTTTTGCGCACAAAAAGTATTCATTTGTGTTCCGAAGATGAACAAAGATCTTACGGGTTTGGAACGACATGACATACATTTTTGGGTGAACTATCCCTTGAATTCCTGTGTTACATTTGTTAAACTGATATTTTTGTATATCAACCTAATCCTACATTGTTAAAATCATACAGTGTCTCATGGCAATTCATCTGTCTGCTTGTTGAGAAGCGGGTACATGCACTGTTTTCTGAGGTCAGGCTCTGAAGGTATGATGGAGCTGGAGATGACGTGTCAATCAGCAAGACCAGGCGCTGGGACGACAAATGAAGTGTTGTGCTTGTGAGGGTATGGGGTTAATGCAATTACAGTGAGACTCAGCAGGGTCGAACCTCACACCTAAAGCCATCCCTCTCCCTCCCTCTCTCTATCTCTCTCTCTCTCTCTCTCTCTCTCTCTCTCTCCATTTACTACATTACAGGTCACTCCAGGGCCAATCATAGGGCTTCCTCAGCTCACTCTGATCCTGATCCGCCCCGCTGTGGGAACACCGTTCCCGGTGCCCTTGCTAACTGTGTTTAGTCTCCAGAGCTTCGCAGAGGTAAACCCAGTCTGGATCGAAGGCGGGGTGCCTCTCATGTGATATGATAGAGGAAGGTTCTGACATTAATTAGCGAGGCACCGTGGGCCGTGAAATCCAATAAGGCCATGTAATGGTACACAATGTACGCGAGCGATGGGGAGACATTAAAGTGGACGCCTGTCTGCCACCATGATGTCTGAAGGGCGACCCTGCACTTCCTGCCCAGGGCCAAGAGGCACAAACAGAGAGTAAGGTTACTGTCATAATGCGAAACAGACCATGAGTGTGCGAGGAGGGGAGAACGAGCGCACAAAGGAAAAGATGGCAAGTGGGTCAATGATATAGAAGAGTGTCCCAAAGAATAAATAGGCTAAATAATATAAATAAAGGGTACATCTTTTTTAAATATAGTTTAAAACAAATTTTACATGTTTTTTTCAACATTTTATTTTCTAGTGTTTGTATTTAAGCTGGTTTCGAAATGGTTTTGAAAAAAGAAAAAGAAAAAAACAATAAACTTTTAATTTAATGTCATGTGGTAAATCAGGCTAAAAATTAACTTGAATGGATGTATGTATTTTGAAATCCAAATTAATAATTATTAAAATAAATACATAAAAGTGTACAGCTATTTATATTAATTATATTTCTAAAGTGTATGTACAGCATAAAACTAATATAATTAATAAAATATAATTACATATTTGGTTAGTTTACCACATAACTAAACTAACTTTGTCTTGTCATAAGAAAGGTCATATTTTCTGCTATTTTAATCACATTACTCAGATTTTTTTTACTTTTTCAAATATATAAAAAAGCAGTTTTCTTAAAATATCTTTGTCTAAGAAATAACAACAAAAGACAAACTCATTAATAAAGTATTTTAAGAATTTCATTCTCCATTTTGACATCAGGGCAGTTGCATTACTGACATGTTACTTAATTTCCCACTCAAAATGTTTTTAAACAAAAGCACAAAATGTACTCATCATAGAAGAGGTGTACTCAAGCTATTGTATGTATTATTAGCATTTTTTAATAAATGAGCATCATGCAATTGACCCAAATATTCTTGTATACGCCTGGATGTTTAAAATAAAATGGGAGTTGTGACCACAACAACAGACCATGGCACCGATTTAAAGTCATTTACCATTAAATACCTGCTAATAGTCACAGCAATCTATTAAATTTGAATCACTCTCACTACATATATTTCCAAATAAAGCAAAAGTGGTTTATTAAAAGTGAAAAGATTAAAAAAGTATCCCTGCCAGGACCAAAAAACTAATTCTAATTATCTCGCCCCACAATTCTTTAATCTTGCTGCGCTCAGCGGGAGGAAATGGGCTACTTCTGGAGCATAACATACGCTCTGAGTTAACTCAGACAGAAAATACCAACCTTAAACAAACATACATGTGTATCGATACCCGTTTTCAGAGAAGCAGATACAGCGGGTTTATGTCACACAAAGGGAGGAAAAAAACAGAAACTCTCATGCAAACAAACAGTGAGACCTCAACAGATCTCAAACTGAAACCATATGATAAGATCCACAGTTCGCGGAACGTCTGGCGTTGCCGTGCCCCAACCTCCCCTTCCACTGTCCTGAGCCATTTCTCAGGGTTATGTATTCAGGAAAGTCTGAGCGTGAAATCGCAGAGGCAGAGATTTGCATCTGCTCACCTAATACTACTGGAATGCGCATGAACTCTAAGCACTTCTAAGCTCTGATAAATGCATCTTCCCAAAGGACAAAGATGTTTTGAATTTCTTCACAACACCGTATGAAAAATGTATATTTATGATTTATAATGCAATCAATGGATTTGGCTGCCTCTGAGATTTGGGATTTGGCACAAAACACATGCAACACACACAAACGCTTCCCTTCTGCAAGTCACAAACAAGATACTCTAAACGTAATATGAATCAATATGGTTGTGTAGGTAAAAAAAAAACTGTATGGCCAAATCATTATATTGTAGCTAAGCATTGGAAAACCCATTGGAAAATTCAGTGGTTTCCTTATTCCAAGTCTGTCAATCTCAGCTTGGGCCAAGGGACAAAGATGGAAAATTATAGACTCTAACTGACAGCCATTCCAGTTTCTGTTGGTCAATCAACAGGGGAGAAGCTGTCCCCTCGGAGGGCTTGACTAATGGACAACTCTCAGTCTCTGGGAGATGGACTTGGAAGACTGCCGTCTAGGGATTTTCTTCTCCATGGTGTGAAAGCTGTACAAAGCAGCCTGTAAGAAAGCTTATGCAGACATGAAAAAAGGTGCCATCTCTATGCAATGGGAAGCAAATGTTACTAGTTATAATTGTTTCCTATGAGACAAAGAGTGGTCTTCCTCTAGGGAACGAATTGAGGCTCAGAAAGTCAAATCATCCACTGAGCCTCATTCAAATTGCAGGATGTTTCTTGACTCATTGGAGACATGTATAGACTGAAAAGTATAATGGGCGTTGTTCATAATAGCATACCATTTGTATTATATAAAAATTGTGCCATACACCATAATATCAAAATACCATGACTGATCCTTCTTAAAGGGGCTGTATGTAGAATTCAAAAACCCTTGTTACTAGTGACACCATATTGCTTGTGCTTGCACTCCTGCATAAATAACACACAAGGGGCTGAACGTGATTCAATGCCCTGAAATATTGACGCCAAAGTTATTTTTCGTTCTTTGCATTCAAGTAAAAAGTAGGAAATACCGTTGAAGAAATGTACCCTTAACAAACAACCAGACGCCGCAAACGCTGCTGAGAGTGATGTTTAGATGAATATGTGCTGCATGCTTTCCTCAGTAACAAAATAAACACACAAAAATGACAGCGGTGAGAAAACAGCAGTTAAGAAAGCCTCTGATCATAGCGATGTGGATATGTTTGCACAAGCTTTAAAATTCACCGGCATCATGTCGACAGATGAGGTCATTAAAATTACACTGTTATGATAGTTTAATGCCGCGTTCCAGGCAACCCGTGACCCGTATTTTTCCAACCTTCTATCCGTGAAAGTGCACTGGAACAGCAGTCAAACCCGTGACTTCCCAACCGTGAACTCGTACTAGATCGATGTACTCCAAGTTACGAGCTCTAACGTCACATAGCCCGCGAGGCAACAATGGCAGCCCCTACGGATGCGGTGTTTATGAAAGTCGTACATTAAAAACCAAATTGTTTATTAAAATAAGGTACGTTATGCATTATCAGCAGTTTTTCTAGCGTTAGCTAGTTTTCAGTCAATTGAGTGCAATAATAAATTAATACCAAATACATTTCCAAATATACAAATAACGTAAAACAAAAGGTATAACAGCTTCTCTTGCCTTATACAATCTCCTCCATTTATCTCAAATAAGCAAGGAGTAAGCACCTTTGGTGATAGAAATTATTGTAAATGAGCATAAGCCCTGTACGGTTCACATTCTTTGTTTACATCTGGCTACCAGTCAGGCAGTTTGGCGTGACTTTGCCTGGAACGCTACAAAGTCGTGAGTAGTGGTTTGAAGTCGTAACTTACGAGCTCAAAAACCTGCCTGGAACTCAGCAATAATATAAAGAAGGCAGCGGATGCTATTTACACTAAATGCAAATAGCGATAGATGCTATTTACACCATGTGACAATACCAGCATCTTCTTAGCAATGCTCTTTACACTAAGTGAAAATAGTGACATTCTATTTACACCATGTAAAAGTAGCAGTTCTAATATGAGTAAAAATGTGTCAGTAGATGCTATTCTTTTTTTAATCATGTGTGGCCCAATAAGGTGTGCTATTTGTACTTGTTGTAAATAGACACTTTATACGTATACCGTATAAATAATGTTGAAGACTATAGCTCACTATGTGAGACTAGTTTGAATTAACCCCTGTTCTTTGCATGACACATTGACATTAAAACTCTTTCCACATTAACCTGAACATTGTATAAGCATTCATTTCATGTGTCACTGAACAAAAGAGAGGCTTCTCAGGAGCACATGTAACCATCGCATTCTATGGATTTTTCTGGCGAAAGTGGCCCTCACATAAATATCAGTCTACAGGCAGAAAGTCTTGTTTTTTTTAAGTTTCTTCACAAGCTGTTAACATATTGACAATACAAAAAGTGATTAATACATTTTAAAAAAATCTTACATATACCCTCTTTAAATAGCAAAAGCAACAGGTACCATGTGACAAAGCCATCTTAGCAATCCTTTACTTGCATATGCATAATTACACTTAGCCATTAATCTAGAAACAGCAACAAATAATTACAAGTATTATTCAGACTCATTGTATCTGACCAATTAGAGAGTTCTGGACCTCTAAGCCCCACCCACTTCAGAAACCTCATATAGCTTATAACTCATAATTCCACTTCTCTGAAGGAAGCCCTCATGGGGTGGATATTGTTTACAGGACCACTCACCGCGACATTTGCTTTTTGACAAGGTTGCAAAACAGAACAGTTCACAAATTCGGAAAAGTGCCACTGACAGATGAGGTCTGTCCTAACGCATGGCATATCAGCTTTATTGTAATATTTCCTCAAGGCTGAGAGAGCTGAAAGAGAACATAAAATATGCTCCATCTGTTCTGACAAGGAGAAAGAGAGCAAGGTAAAGAGAGAGAGTAAGACTGAGATGAAAAGGGAGAGAGGAGAGAGAGAGTGCACCACGCAACAGTGCGCACAGAGGCTCTGGGAAATGAAAACATTTTTCTCTTGGGTCTTCTCACCCCATAAAACAGAGCCAGTGACTCGTCCGCCCATCTGTTCCTTTATCCACAAGAGTAAGAGAGGGGAGAGACAGAAAGAATGACGCAAATGAGACTTTAGGTGCACATAGATGAGTTAGTTCAATCCACTCTTTTTCAGACTTTAAAGGGATAGTTCACTCACAAAAATGCAATAACTAACCCTCATGTCATTCCAAACCTGTATGGAAACACAAAAAATTGAAAGTTTATTAGAAAACTCACAATGCTATTTACATTTAAATATACATAGAATGTGGATAGGCTCGCTAAAAAAAACTACACTATTTATTAGTACAACATGTGCTAATTAGATTTACAAGAATAATGTACATAGATACATTTCTTATGGGAACAAAAACTGAAAAATATCTACTCTCGTATATTTGTCTTCCACGTTGTTTTGGAAAACATGAGAGTGAGTAAAGGATGCCAACATTTTCAACTATCCCCTTACACCCAGCTTACATCACGCAAGCATCCACTCACAGAGCAAAATGAAGAGTGACATCGCCTGAGTTCCAAAATGATATGAAGACTTTAGCCACTGGAAATTTCTTATCTAGCATCTGATTGTGTAGAATGGATTTATTGAACTCGTTTATGCTGAGTAACAGTTTAATTGAGGCCAGTAAAGAGTCTCTCATTATCTAGATTGCTCTGTCAGACCAGGAAATGAATGGGTATGCGTCTCTTCCAAATGCTGCACTGACATACATAGCCTGACACACACACACACACACACACACACACACACACACACACACACACACACACACACACACACGGACGCTCATTCTTGTACATATCTTTATGAGGACATTCATTGACACAATGCAATCTCTAGCTCCTTATCCTAACCCATTCCCATCTCAACTAAGTGCCTAACCTGAACCCTTACCCTAAACCTACCCTTAAACTAATTTTCATAACCGTATCCATAACACCAAGTCTTGAACCTCAAACAGGCATATAAAGTGATCTCAGAAAGTGAGAACCGGACAAAATGTACTCACTTAACTCTCTTTGTCCTCACTCCGATGGTCTAAAACTCAAACCGGTCCAAACAACAATAGTTGTACACATGTAGTTGTTGTAGTTGTTTTCCTCATGGGGAACAAAACAATTCCCCACACAGGAATGATTTCGTATATTGCCATATTTGTGGAGACTTTTTGTCCTCATAACATAGGGTTTACCTGGACCACACACACAATAAAGAGAAGGACAGCAATCATTAAAACATGTGTTGCTGACCGATAAAATGATGAATACGAAAATATGGAGAGACAAAACATCCATTCAAGAACCTTTCTGCTTTTAGAGACAGATGGGAGTATTGCAGATATCTCAGAACATCAGAGCTCCTCACATGCTTATCTCTACCAATCCACTTCTTGGTTACTATTTTTAAAAGGTTATTTCTGACATATGAGCTATTTATGAGCCAACAGAGTATTTTATAGTATAAAAGCCCAAACCAAACTCAGTTAGCCTTTGTAGCAAAGTCTGGGCACCCGTGGAATGATGTGAGATAGTAAGAACATGTTCATGGACACAAGGATTCATCACTTGTTTTGAATTCGTCACATTCTCAAGGGTTAGAAGAACAAGAATCTCTTAGCATAGCGTGGCATTGTGTTCCATTACGGAGGAAGATTTTAGCTCTCTTCCCAAAACAGTCAAAAATGCCTGGTGAAAGCCAATAAGGCGAATACAATGATCATAATCAAATGTTCACAACTGTTCTCTTTAAATATTGGGCATCTACAATAGCCTAAGTAACACTAATATACAATTACTTTTGTTAACATTAATTATTAGTTAATTCACCCAAAAATGTCACTCACCCTCAAGTTATTCCAAACCTGTATGTCTTTCTTCTGCTGAACAGAATATGAATATGGGTAAGCAAAGAGTTGATGGGCCCCATTGACTTCCATGGGGAAAGTCAATGGGGCCCATCAACTGTTTGGTTACCAACATTCTTCAATATATCTTCTTCTGTTCAGCAGAAAAAATAAATGCATACAGGTTTGGAACAACTTTAGGGTGAGTAAATGATGACAGAATTTAAATTTCTGGTTGAACTATCCCTTTAACTGTCAATGAATAATACTTCAAAAACATTTATTAATCATAGTTAATGTTAACATATACATTATTAAAATCAAAAGTTGTATCTGTTAATATTATATCATGGTCTGAACCAACATGAACTATTATGAGCAGGTGTATTTGTATTAACTAAAGTTAACAAGGATTAGTAATACTGTAACAAATGTATTGCCCATTGTTAGTTAATGTTTACTAAATGTTAACTAATGGGACTTTATTGTAAGTATTACTGAAAACTACTAAAAAAGATGGAAATGGGTAAATGGCACTGGTATAACGATGTTAAAGCATTTTTAAACTACACACAAATCTAACTGTACTCTCTTAGCTGAGGAAATCATTTATGCATGTTTTCTTAACAATTAAGACAATGAGCAGAAGAGAAAGAAGTCAAATCAGTTCGTTCTTTCGCCACATACACACACACACACACACACATATGCACGCACACACACTCACACAATCAGGGCTATCTATAATAACCAGGCAGAAGGCGGAGATACGGCTGTCATTCCCTGTGTTGGCTGCTCCAGAAATACACATTCCTGGGATGACATTCCTGCCAATGAGAATGAGCTGACGGCACACACCGTTTGATAAAATATCCGGTGTGTGTGCTCCGAGCAGGAGGGCAAACAAAAAGACTGAGTTCATAGTGAAACGAGAACAATTATATCCTGCATTGTATAAAGAGACCTGCACGGAGGGTTGAGTATTTAACTGCACTAATTAAAACAAGAATTGAGAGTGGGAGACAATGCTCAGCTTTCCATCCGTGACCTTCTCTTCCGATCTCACATACAAATTAGCCCAAAAATGTCACACTAACTCTTCCGCTTCATGGCTGGATTCATGCATTCTTGAAGTAACATTTATTTTCACTAGAAAATTACCATAAACAGTATAACATTCGTTCAGGACTTCATTAGCGGGTGGAAATTGAGCCCCCTGGAGTTTTAGCCAGCTGTTTTAAAGTGTACTAAACTAAACAAACAACATTTTTGAGCCTTGTAGGCTGTAGTATTCATACTGCCAAAAATCAATGTAAAAATATTATGTCCATGTAGAAGGAACAGTAATGAGTTTGGCCTATGATGCTGCGAGGAGGAACAGGATGGAAAAATGCCAAACACAGGAAGTGAATCACTGGTGTAATCCTATCTGGATCTACTAATTATTAGCCTACTCATTCATTCAAAACTCAAATGCCAAAACACCAATCAATCAGCTCATTTCTTTTAAATCTAGTGACATTTGTGACAAAGGACCACAAAACCATGTTTTAAGACCAAAGTCATTAATTGCACGGGTGTCAATAGCCAACAATACATTGTATGGGTCAAAATTATTGATCTTTCTTTTATGTCAAAAATCATTATGATATTAACTAAAAATCATGTTCCATGAAGATATTTTGTAAATGTCCTACCGTAAATATATAAAAAATGTATTATTAGTAGTAGTAATATGCATTGCTAAGGACTTCATTTTCTCAATATTTCAATTTTTTTGCACCCTCAGATTCCAGATTTTCAAATAGTTGTTTCTCTGCCAAATATCATCCTATCCTAACAAGCCATACATCAATGGAAAGTTTATTTATTCAGCTTTCAGTTGATGTATACATAAAAAATTACCCTTATGACTGGTTTTGTGGTCCAGGTTCACATTTTTGTTCCATTTGTGTCCCTTGTGGCTGATTTACAGGACGCTTACACTATTGGATGTAACTTTGTTTTGGCATGCAATGCCAAATAAATGTAGAAATTGAAACAAAAACAATACTTTAAAACAATAAATCAGTTATATTAATAAATCAATGTTGATCCTTTTTATCAGAATATCAGGCAAATTGCATTTTTTATTCATAATAAAATCAACAAATGCAAAAATAAATAATAAATGTTCTTTATATTTACTTTAAAATATAATGCTTTGGCAAATAAAAAAATGTTTTAAAGAGGTTGTACAATGGGCTATGTTCTCAGTGTTTGGGATTGGCAACATATTTTCTGACTAAATGATCCTTTTCACACAAGTTTAGGCCTACAGTATTTGATTCAATACTGTTTGGACGAATAATCGATGATGAACCTTTATTTTCTCACTATTGTAAATATCACCTGTAAACCATAGTGACAGAGTGACTAAAACAAATATCAAAGATGGTGACGCAAATATTCAATGTGAGTTCATCAGTCAAATATTGCAGACAGCAGCTTTTATTGCCTACCTGAGTTGAAAGAGCAACACTCGAGTCACAGGGAAAACTGACAACCAGACAGTGATTGGATCTAAACCTTCAGATGGCAGCTCATCATATCTCCGCCTTCGTAACTTATTGAAAGGCAAGCACATATGAAACCATGGAACAGTCTCTGCCAAGTTGACTTTACTGCTCAAATTCCCGGTGAAACAAACATGCGTGTGCGTGCAAGGCAGAGTGGTGTCCACGTGACAGAAACACCTTCCAGCACGTTTCCAATCACCAAAAATGCGGTTTTCTGTCCTGAAATGGGTGTTGTTACGTTTATGGTGCAATTGATGAAGTGTACAATGAGGCTCTGGGCGCACGCAAGATGTACTTTAACATGAGGATTTATTAAACTCTTTCAAGTACGTGACATGAGTGTTAACTCTCTGGCAGCAAGTACACAACTGAACCTTCTCTGGCTAATTTGCATAGACTGTACTGACAAGTGCTATTCGGTTGTTAAGTCTGACATTACGCTTCCGTGTACAAACGCTCTATCTCATACCACAAGAAAAACAACAAACGGTGCTAATACATTTACATTTACATTTATGCAGACACTTTTATCCAAAGCGACTTACAACTTGGGGGTACATGAAGCGATTGGTCATGAAGAGTCGAGAAGCGCAATAAGAGCCTGAAATCCTGAGACCGTGTATATTGCTCAGTGTAGCACAGGCTAGAGTAGGGAGGGAAGAAGGAAGAGAAAGAGGAAAGGAAAGTGTTTTTTTTTTATTTTTATTTTTTTTATTATTATTATTATTATGAGGTTAAGTGCTCACGGAAGAGCTGAGTTTTAAGTTGACTTTTGAATGATGTCAATGATTCTGCGTTTCGGTTGGCGTTGGGAAGATCGTTCCACCAGCTGGGAACGTTGAATGAAAATGTTCTGGAAAGGGATTTTTTCCCCCTCTGTGATGGTACCACAAGCCGTCGTTCCTTTGCTGAGTGAAGGCTTCTGGTGGGTGTGTGGATTTGTAGAATGGGGTCAAAGTAAGCAGGAGCTGAGCGCGTGGTGGCTCTGTATGCAAGCGTCAGCGCCTTAAACTTGATGCGAGCAGCGAGTGGTAGCCAGTGCAGGGAGATGAAGAGAGGTGTGACGTGGGTCCTTTTGCGCTCGTTGAAGACAAGACGTGCTGCTGCATTCTGGATCATTCGAAGTGTTTGGATCGCACAAGAGGGGAGTCCAACCAGAAGCGCATTGCAGTAGTCAAGTCTAGAAATAACCAGGGCCTGGACAAGAAGCTGGTTGCGTGCTCTGTCTGTCTTTCAATATAATATACACACACAATGTGGTCTAATACTACAAAAATTATAATCATAACCGTTATCTCCATACCAAAATTCCAGATGGCCAGACAGTGATTCATCTTTTATAAATCGTTAAAAGATGAATGTCTGTGACGCTGTGAGCATGGATACTGTTGTGTAGACTGTAAGAATGTTTAACTTTTTAAAATGTTTGATGTTTAATATTAATAAATAGCGCTCATAAACGGCCGTCGATGGCATTCTCAAGTGAAACGAGTTGAGGCTTGGACCCAGAAATGGCGTTCCATATGTCACGACTTAACAAGCGCTCTATCTCATACCACAAGAAAAACAACAAACGGTGCTAATACATTTACATTTACATTTATGCATTTAGCAGACGCTTTTATCCAAAGCGACTTACAACTTGGGGGTACATGAAGCGATTGGTCATGAAGAGTCGAGAAGCGCAATAAGGGCCTGAAATCCTGAGACCGTGTATATTGCTCAGTGTAGCACAGGCTAGAGTAGGGAGAGAAGAAGGAAGAGAAAGAGTAAAGGAAAGTGTTTTTTTTTTATTTTTTTTATTATTTTTATTATTATTATTATTATGAGGTTAAGTGCTCACGAAAGAGCTGAGTTTTAAGTTGGCTTTTGAATGATGTCAATGATTCTGCGTTTCGGATGGCGTTGGGAAGATCGTTCCACCAGCTGGGAACGTTGAATGAAAATGTTCTGGAAAGGGATTTTTTCCCCCTCTGTGATGGTACCACAAGCCGTCATTCCTTTGCTGAGTGAAGGCTTCTGGTGGGGGTGTGGATTTGTAGAATGGGGTCAAAGTAAGCAGGAGCTGAGCGCGTGGTGGCTCTGTATGCAAGCGTCAGCGCCTTAAACTTGATGCGAGCAGCGAGTGGTAGCCAGTGCAGGGAGATGAAGAGAGGTGTGACGTGGGTCCTTTTGCGCTCGTTGAAGACAAGACGTGCTGCTGCATTCTGGATCATTCGAAGTGTTTGGATCGCACAAGAGGGGAGTCCAACCAGAAGCGCATTGCAGTAGTCAAGTCTAGAAATAACCAGGGCCTGGACAAGAAGCTGTGTTGCGTGCTCTGTCTGTCTTTCAATATAATATACACACACAATTTGGTCTAATACTACAAAAATTATAATCATAACCGTTATCTCCATACCAAAATTCCAGATGGCCAGACAGTGATTCATCTTTTATAAATCGTTAAAATATGAATGTCTGTGACGCTGTGAGCATGGATACTGTTGTGTAGACTGTAAGAATGTTTAACTTTTTTAAATGTTTGATGTTTAATATTAATAAATAGCGCTCATAAACGGCCGTCGATGGCATTCTCAAGTGAAACGAGTTGAGGCTTGGACCCAGAAACGGCGCTCCATATGTCACGACTTAACAAGCGGATAGCCAATAAGAACACAGCATACGTGCCTCTGGCATGTGATTGGTTCATGGAAAAAACGTAAGAATACTACAGGCGTGGGTTCGAAACTTTGAATATATAATGCTTTTGTCATTCTCATAAATAACCAAACTCTGTGTCAATACAACCATATTAAGCACTCAAATACAGGGTAGACAACTGTTTTTGCTGCTTGTTAAAGTCGCCAATGTTTTCTAGAAAGTGCAGCAATAACCTTTTCAAATCAAATGATAAAAACAAACAAAACTAAACTGATTTTCAGACACAAATTGCATCGTTTCCTGAGAATGACCTGCTTGTGAATGCCACAAGATAGACCTTATTTATCATTTCAATAAATTCAGCCAAAATAAAATCTCATGAGATATTTCATAAATGAGAGACCGTTTGGAGCCATCTGGTTATGTGGCAGCATGTATCAGACATTAATGTGTTTTGCTTCCTTTTATTTTTTCCTTTTATTTTTTTATTTTTGTTTTCCCCAACACAAAAAGTATTTCTTACTTTGACCAAGTCTGTTTCCAAGAAACAATTTTCTTCCACAATATTGCCCAAACAAATAAACAGACATTTGTCCCATTATAAAAATCCTGAATTTCACCATGGTTAAGCATTATATTCTTTCAAGTTGGAGTAATGATACGATAATCAAATAACATGGTACCACTACAGTATTATTTTCGTTAGGGCAAAATGACCAATACTAATTTAGCATTCCTACCAATGGTGTTTGCCTGCAGCAGTTGTGATTTCCCTGCATTGAGTTGTCAATGTAAACAACAGATGGATATATTATCACCCTCTCAACTAATCATAAATCATAGCCACAGCACCTGAGCTCTCATATTCTCTGTGGTCACTGCATCTGTCTCTGAGATAATTCTATAAGACAAGAGATGAAGAAAGAGACATAAAAGCAGATAAGACAGCTATGCTCATTTTCTTTCAGACCTATTGGAGAGGTCTGTATTAGTCTATGTATGTATAATGTTTAATATAAATCAGTCTGGATGGGGACAGGTCATAAACACAGCTTAGCATTAAAAGAGTGCATGACTGCGAGGACGTGTCACGCTTCCTCGTTTTCGCCACCTCGTTCGTCTATGTGCAGGGTTAAACAGATCGCTCTTTTAATTGGAGCCTCCCTATAAATCTGCACTTTGTCATAACAGACATGTTGAACACAGCCACTTCGCCAAAAAAATGTTTCCTCACACCTCGCCGAGTGTCATGCTGTCAGCTTTTAGCGCAGTGTTTTCACAGGAAAAGACTTATTTCCATGCACGTAAGACACAACAGAAGAACACAAATATATACATGCAAGGCAAAAGTAAACAAACTTCAGCATCGCTACGAAGCCAAGACTGAAACGCAAACATGCTCACGCTAGATGTTCATGGTTTAATATCAAACAGAGAGGCTTTTATTGTAGAGTGAAATAATCCCAGTTGTACTCTCGGGAATCAAGAGTTGTCCACTCGAACTTTGAACTTGATATGTAAATAGAGCAGAGCGGTGTGTTTTAGGCCATGTTTTTCAGCTCAGACATGCTGCTCACGTTCATTGAATAGCGTTCCGTACTCTCACACAATACTCTGTCGCTGTGCGTGAAGTCTTCATTTGTTGTCAGTCAGTGAACTATTTACTATTGACAATATGAAAGGCCTTTTATCATTTCATAATTAAATTTGCTTTGGTGGCTCATAAAACACCTGAACTGAAAAGAGGGACGGGAGAAGAGTACAGCTGGGCTTTGAGCCTGGGTAAACACGGCCTTTAAGAGCCCTCGTGTTTACATCTGAAGTCCCCTGACGGCTTAATGAGATCAAGCTGACAATTTACTATTGTTTTGGTGACTACAAATTGTTCCGATATGATATCATACAGAATAGTTGTGTACCTCCATAAAACAAACAAATCAAATGCCCTGGATGTAATAAGATTATTTATAGAGAAAGGAAAGGAAATGAAGTCCAATATAATATAAAACAGATTACTGGAGTGTTGGGGAATGTTGCTTACATTCAAATTTAAAGAATTGCAGCCCGAAGAAACGTTACGTCAGATTTCCATTGGCTCTCGTATGTCTCGTGATCAATTGCATCATTACGTCAGCTTTGATTGTAAAATGTCATTGGCTCTTGTGTGTCTTGTGACCAATTGTGTCATGCTAAAGAGTCGGGTGTATCATTCGAATGAGATATGACTGAGTCCGAAACCTGCAAAATGCAGCCTTCGGAGGACACATTTCAAGGCAGGAAGGTCCGAATCTAATGTTAGCTTCACTTCCTGTCTCCTGAGATACCTTCATCAGATCGATTTTCGATGCTGCCTTTGATATTCCACAATCCTGTGCTTTCCATTCTGTCAGTTGAGCTGAGGGAAAAAGATGGCATCCGAAAGTTGCGTTTGCTGTTACTAATTAGTAATTTACAAAAATTTACTAAAGTAGTAATGAAATATTTGTTTAGTTCTCACCAAAGCTCTCTCTATTTTGCTGTAGGTCATTAAACGGTTACAATGGCTAAGAAGTCTGTCCGAAATTAGTTTTGTGAGGTGCCTTCATGCACAAACACTGCCTTACAAGCCATTGTCTGATAAGGCAACAAGGCAACGAGTCAGCTGCCTAGATTTTCGGACGCAGCCATGAATGAGTGCGTTGCGTTCACGGAGCGGCTGGATCATAATTTCAGCGATTAAAACATTAAGATCAACTCAAGTTCTTTATATGAAGAAATTGTATGACTTCAGAAGACTTGGAATACAACATGAGTTGATACTTTTATACTGTTTTGGTCAGTTTTTACCTTTGTATTTGCCTGTTACGTGTTTTATATTGTTTAGAAGTGGGTAGGTTTAGGGTAGGAGTGGGGTTGGTTGCTCCAAAATATAAAAGTAGCCTATAAATATTCATAAAATCATGTCTGCTTTTAAAAATGCATAGAATTAACACGTGTCTTGATCTGACGCATTGGGAAAACAACTGAAATCTATGGAGTACCCTTTGTGTCGATATAGTGACACCTAAAAATAAAAGGTTCTATATGGCACCAAAAATGGTTCTTGGCTCGTAATCATAGGGGAACCTTTTTAAGTGCTATATAGCACCAATTTTGGTGCTTCAGTGGTTCTTCAGAGGTTCTTCACCGGTTCTTTGACTAAGGTGCTATATAGCACCGCTAACTAAGGTGCTATATAGCGCTGCTACCATATACAGAACATGTTAAGATATGGTGCTATATAGCACCAAAAGTGGTTCCTCTATGATTTCGACGAAGAACCATTTTTGGTGCCATATAGAACCTTTTTTTTAGAGTGTAGGGGTGCCTTTAGCGTCTTTAATGTGACGTGAAAGGCACTTGACCATGCTTCAAATTTTGAGAATGGGTTAATGATCTCTGATTTATTAGCTGCTACAGAGAAATAATGAGAAGAATATATCAAGTGCAGTAAATCGTAAAACTTATAAACCAGCATGTTTATAAGTAATAAAATACATTAAA
Source organism: Romanogobio albipinnatus (assembly GCA_023566225.1). Classification (NCBI taxonomy): domain Eukaryota; kingdom Metazoa; phylum Chordata; class Actinopteri; order Cypriniformes; family Gobionidae; genus Romanogobio; species Romanogobio albipinnatus. Next base: position 42,414,841 of record CM042244.1, on the reverse strand, counting down.
ATATTATGGCAAGAAATACCAGTTTGCAATTTCAAGCAGCATAACAAGCTGTTTTTTGTAGCTAAAAATAACTGGAAGCAAATGACACCGATACATTAAAATTGCAAATGGCCTTGTCGCTCTTATCGGAAAAGGTGGATAGACTGAATATATTCACAAATTTGCCTTTTTGTTGTTTACATGGAGACGATAATGGTATCGTGAATGATATCAAAAACGTACTCTTCGAAACCCAATTTAAAAAGCATGCATTTTGGCGCTACCCGTTAGCACCTGGTTTAAAAACTAGATTTTTTAGGAGGCAGTAAATAATGGCGCAAACACCAGTAAATTGAATCACTTTGCGTGATTTATTTAAATACTCTCCTCCCATAAATTTTGCGCCAAAGGGAAACTCCTACAAATACATATACAAGGTCAGCTGCAAAAATGTGTCCATGCCTTTTCAGCGCTAATTTATCACTGCACATCTTTAGTAAATCCCGACAGTAGTTTTTTAACACCAAAAGAGGGCTGTTAGTAAATCTGGCCCTTTGATGGTTTCTGATACTAGGGGGTTAAAAAGTTAAAAAGTCTTTTATGCAGCATTATATTTTTACAGGAAAATTTGGAGGTGCTTAAGACATGCTTTGCTTATTTCAAACGGTATAGTATATGTATATATAAATATAAATATAAGTAAATGAATTTCAGAATGGTATTATAAATTAATCTACTTAATATAGATGGGTAGATTTTTATGTCGTTATGTGCTTTTATTGCACTATTTGGAGCCTTGATTAATTATCCTTTAAATAATTAATCACTGAACATGTTAAACTGGCAGGGCAAGTCCAAGTCAAATTCAAGTGCGAAACAATAATGCCATTGGTCACAGGCATGGAAAAAGACGTGTCATTAGTCATTAACCTTTTGCTAACAGTTGTCTCAGCCCGCTAAAATCTGATCAATTGCTGTCAATCTGTCAATTGCAAGCACTGCCACAAGAAGTATCGGATCAGATCAATACTTGGTTCAGAGGTTCATGTTTGCCCAAGAGAATGTTCTATTTGAGTGTAATTTTTCATTCAGTGGCCACAAACATGTTCAAAATATCCTGTTTCTGCTCACGCTGATATTGACACCAAATATGTGCCCAAATATGGTTAGTGGATACGATTTCTACTGTATTGTTAGACAAACCGTGTGTGTGGGAGTGTGAGCATGAAAAGGAGGAAGAAAAAAAGTGGGGTTTTTTTATTTATTTTATTATTTTGTTTTTGTAAGTGAGAATGAGGGAGGGAGGAGGGGGAGGGGGGTTGCGTGGGGCTAGTAAGATAGAGAAGAAAGAGGGAAATTAGAAAATAGACTTCAATTGTCTATTAGAGAGGTTATTGGCCAGAGAAGATTACATTACCTACTCTTTCGGCAAGCTCATTCTCTTTACTCCCAAGAGGCCACTGTCTAATGAGGAGGGTTAGTGTTTAGGCATGGCTATAGCCTCTTACCCATGATGCCTTTGAATATACACAAAGCATTCTCACTCTAAAGCTCTCAAAACTTCATTGCAAAACACACAAAGAGGGATTTAATTCTCGGTTTTCAGCATGCACCTCACTCTTGCACAACTAATGAAGACAGCACACACATAGACACAAGAAAACGAGAACTACTCAGACAGACAAAAACAATATTCTTGTCCAGGTTTCTGAGGCTGTGGGCAGAGCAGCGGAATCACGTTGGCCGTCTGTGACCCTGCGAGAGAGATAGACCAGGTTATGAAGCACAGGCTAGAGAAGGATACCAAAGAGACCGAGAGATAGAAAGAAAATTGGACGAGGAATGAGAGGGAGAGAGCGCACAGGATGCCAGAGGTTCTCTGATTTCATCTGCAGCGATCCAAACCACAGGCCCTCGAGTTCTCCTCCCCGACACGGCAAAGCCTGCCAGCATCCACCACACTTAGCCACATCCCACACCAACCAGCCCAGTGCCCCGGCCGCCCACACCACTGCATTCACGGATTTAGGTAGTTCTGCAGTAACTCAGATATTTTGTGGCAGGGTTGTGAGAGGTTCTTTGCCTGTTCAGAGGGGAAGTGGGCAAGTCCAAGTCAAACGGATCACACCGCAGATCTGGCTGGACTGCGCTGGGAGGTGGAAAGCTGTTCTCAGACAGTTCACTATCAATCTCAGCTCAATGCTTGGAGAGAAAAGGGAAAACAAAGGGTTGTGTGTGTGCACAAACACAGCAGCAATCTTAAAGAGATAGTTCACACAAAAATGAGAAAGGTCAACATTTTCTCACTCTCATGACATTACAAACTTGTATGACTTTCTTTATTTTGTGGAACACAAACAGTTATTTTAAAAGTAATTTTCACTGTATGAAAAAATTAGATTTTTTTTTGTGTGTGTGTTATGCATAAAAAACGTTTGGAAGGACATGAGTGTGAGTAAATGATGGCAATTTTCATTTTTGGGTGAACTATCCCTTTAATACTGCTAATGAAAGATTCAATAATGCAGGGCAATAACAATGATCATATCTTCAGGGCAATTCGTGTGATGGTACTTTGGTGCATTGAGTTGTTTGCAGAAATAAATGGGGGGTGAAATAGTACGTTGAAATCTGAGTTGAAACGTCTTCAACAAAGTTTGAAAAGACGCCTCAGGGCCAGACGAAAAGATGCGACCAAATAAAATAAAGCAAAGTGCTGGATCTTATTGAGTTAATTTTCATTAAGGCCTGATGCTTAAAGAATTACTTCACCGATTTAAGTGCTGATCAAATATGACTTATATCAATATATAGAGATACAGAGATATATCAATATTTATATTTATCTCAAAAATATAGATAGATATCTATATTTGTCTGATATATATATATATATATATATATATATATATATATATATATATATATATATATATATATATATATATATATATATACATATACATAATATTGTGTATATACTAATATTGTGTTAGTCCCCCTTTTGCTGCCAAAACAGCCCTGATCCATAGAAGCATCGACTCCACTAGACCCCTGAAGGTGTATTGTGGTATCTGGCACCAAGATGTTAGCAGCAGATCCGTTAAGTCCTATAAGTTGCAAGGTCCATGGATCGGACTTGTTTGTTCAGCACATTCCATGATGCTCGATTGGATTGAGATCTGGGGAATGTGAAGGCCACGTCAACACCTCAAACTCGTTGTTGTGCTCCTCAAACCATTCCTGAACCATTTTTGCTTTGTTGCAGGGTACATTGTCCTGCTAAAAGAGGCCACAGCCACTAGGGAATAACGTTTCAATAAAAGAGTGTATGGTCTGCAATAGAGCCGATATGGGTTGTTTATCTAATACCGATATTAGGGAGTAAAAAATTCTGGTGCCGATATATCGGCCGATATTATTTATGTGTATATTATAGTACAGTACCAGCCAAAAGTTTGGACACACTTTCCCATTGGTGTCCAAAATTTTGACTGGTAGGCTACTGTGTATACAATACAGTATGTATATAATAGACATACATTGTACATAAATACAACAGAACAAACATACAAATGAAAAACAGTTCTTTTGAGGTTTTTCATAGGTCTAAACTTGATTTTCAGGTAGGCTACAGAAATAGTAATCAAATGTAAAATATCATTTCATAGTCTTCACTGTATAAATATAGATTAATAATTATTAAAGTTATTCAGTCAAGAGCAGTGAGTAATTTTTTTTCTCTGTCTTTTGTTATCTCATCTTGAGAAAACGTCTCGGGTTACGTCTGTAACCCTTGTTCCCTGAGAAGGGAACGAGCACTGCGTCGGAACGACATTTTGGGGATACTCCCTAAGCATTAGCGAATCTGAAGTCCCTTCTCAGGGAACAAGGGTTACAGACGTGACCCGAGCCGTTCCCTTTCGAGGGAACTCTCACTGCGTCGGAACGACATTTTGGGGAATGAGTACCCACTAGCCCACACCGAGGGTAGCGCCTGCCCTAGTGTGAAGCCGGAGACCGGGCACAACTAGGACTTGAGTACCCTAGCGCCAGGCGCCGTATGGAGATACTTCTCCACCCCTTCCTTTTCCGCGCCCCAACCGGTGAGGGAGGCGTCTGTTGAAACGGTTTCCCGGCAACAAGATGCTCCCAACACTGGCCCCTGGGACAGAAACCAAGGTTTCTTCCATATAACTAGGGAACGAAGGCATCTGCGCGTTACCCTGATCATACGGAAAGGATTCCCTCTGGGAATTCCTAACTGGGTCCACCTCACGCTCCCTGCACCAAGTGGCTCACCACTTGGGGCTGTACAGTCCCCTTGAAGACGGAGCCCTGGAACTGAGTAAGGTCTCTATCACCTCTGCCGACAGGCCAGCCTCTAGGTACCTGACCCCCTCAAGGGCCAGACCCAAAGGTTCCAAACCTCCAGCCGGGGGTGAAATATTGTGCCCTCTGCGGGGGGGACCGCTCTTGGAATTCCAGCCAAAGCTAGGACTTCTTCCCGGCAGCCTTCCGCCCTGGAGTACGCTCCTCAGATCGCCTCCAGGAGCGGAAGACTGCTGGTGAGACTGCTGGTGAGAACGCCACCTCTGCCGCCATATAAGCTTTGCTCCCTCGAGAGCCGCCCGAGCATGCTCAACACCCAGACACTGCACACAAAGCAGGTGTGTATCTGAGCCCGAAATGTAACAGGGACACGGATGCACACACTGCTTAAACTCTCTCATTTTCTCCATCATTCACACACACTTTTGCAACTGGACAAACAACAGTAAATAGACAGACAATTTCAACAGAGAGTGCTATGCTGAAGAGCAATAACTGCCGTTTCAATGCGCCGGCTCCCCTTTTATACTTCCGGGTACGCCGTCACAGTGACGTCATCACGCACGCCAATCAGATTGGTTTAGTTTCTATACGGACTTCAGATTCGCTAATGCTTAGGGAGTATCCCCAAAATGTCGTTCCGACGCAGTGAGAGTTCCCTCGAAAGGGAACGCTTCCCATTGACGATTTCTGTGTTTGCACTGTTATACAGTAGGTGACGCTAATACACATCTCCTGAATGAGTGAATCTCCTGATCAAAACACAGGCGAAGAAGAAGCAGAAATGTGCAATCTCATATAAGAAGATGCATGTGTAAAATAATGCAATCATCAACATTAAACAGCATATAAATCAAAACGGCTATGTTATTGAATGAAATGTGGACCCAGGAAAGTGAAACTTTGAGGTGTCGATGGACTCAATCTGTTACTCCATCAGCTTTTTCTTCAAAATGTTGCTTTTTCAAGTGTTGAATAAAAAGTATGCATGAAGTTTGAATAAAACAGGGTCTGTATTGCATGTTCAGATATTCATACAAGATATTCTGTGGGCCATGAAACTTAAGCGCTGGCGGTGACTAGCAAATTTCATGTTAATGTTCACTTAAGACATAATGGACTATGTTTACGATGATACTCGACAAGACCAGCATTTTGACTTAATTTTGTGGGAAAATTTGCGCACTGTGAGATGCTGGGCGTGCGCTCATATCAGTGGGATATCTGCGTCATATACAGCGACGCCGATATATATGTGACAGGCTCATATCGGCCAATAAAATCAGCAGACTGATAAATCGGTCGGGCTCTAGTCTGCAACAATGCTTAGGTGGGTGGTACGTGTCAAAGTAAGTTTCCCAGCAGAACATTGCACAAAGCATCACACTGCCTCCTCCGGCTTGCCTTCTGCCCATAGTGCATCCAGGTGCATCCAGGTGCCATGTGTTCCCCAGGTAAGTGACACACACGCACATGGCCATCCACGTGATGTAAAAGAAAACGTGATTCATCAGACCAGGACACCTTCCTCCATTGCTCCGTGGTCCAGTTCTGATGCTCACATGCCCACTTTTGGCACTTTTGACGGTGGTGATTGAACCACACTCCCCATGTGCATCAATGAGCCTTGGCCGCCCATGACCCTGTCGCCAGTTCACCATTGTTCCTTCCTTGGACCACTTTTGATAGATACTGACCACTGCAGACCGGGAACACCCCACAAGAGCTGCAGGTTTGGAGATGCTCTGATCCAGTCGTCTAGCACAGTTTGACCCTTGTCAAACTCGCTCAAATCCTTACGCTTGCCCATTTTTCCTGCTTACACATCAACTTTGAGGACAAAATGTTCACTAGCTGCCTAATATAACAACCGTGATGAAGAGATAATCGGTGTTATTCACTGCACCTGTCAGTGGTCATAATTGTATGCCTGATCGGTGTGTAAATAACCCAAATAAAATATAATCATTCAAGTTACTAATCATCAGAAAGATGAAACGTTCATCAGACCATTTTTCTTGACAGCAAGGAAGAAGGATTTGATGAAAGAGACTTCATGCTCCTGTAGTATGAAAGCTGTTTATAGACATGGTTAAATTTACATTTTCATTTACATTTATTCATTTACCAGATGCTTTTATCCAAAGTGACTTACAAATGAGGACAACAACAGAAGTGATTCAGTGATTCATCCTAAAGAGGTAGTACAACGTTTCATGGTTTGAACAATAGTGAAAAACAATAATGAAAGAATAGGTTAAATATATATATATATAAAAATAATTTTTTTTTTTTTTTTTTTTTTCCCTCTTAAGAAACTGATAAAGTGTTGATAGAATTGATAAAGTGCCTTCAAATTCTTTTGGAACATTTGGGAAGCTCATCAGTTATGGTATATGTATAACAGGCAAACAACTTGTTATAAATAGTGTTTATTTTGCAAAATAATCTAGAACCTTAAATCTTACACCAATTGACCTATCGGTAAGCCCGGCCGCTCGAACGCAGATGAGCCAATGGCAGTTGAGTATCAGTTGTGCTGGGACTGGAACTCAGACATCTTTAGGTTTCAGCGCCATAGAGATACATTGGAAAATCCACAGCTCTCATTGGTTTGATGGTGTTTATGCTACAAAAATGGTAAAACGATGTGTCTGGGGTACCATAACACTGAGTCCAGGTATCCTGAGAGGATTTTCTAGTGGTCATACTCTCATTAAGTTACGATTAAAGTTAGTGAGTCCCTGCTAACATACAAACCGAAATAACTTACTGTTCTCACGTCATGTAACGTTAACAGTGTAGGTCAAAAACACATAAGCGAAGTTCTGCTTTTCAGTACCTCTCCATATTAAACTGGTTAAATGTAAATTTATTTAATCTTACCCTGCGGTACATGAACAGTGTTGATCCTGGATGTTGTCATCTGCGATCGTGACGACCATATATGAGGTTTCTCCCGTTTGCATTGTGATCTGTAAAGCAACTTCCAAATTAATCTCCCACATTTATTTTAAAATCTTTTATATATTTAAGTCCCACTTGAACGCTCCTTGACGAAAGGTGGTCCTTCTGTGTCACAGAATTTTTGTATTTTTTATATTTCTGTGAGTTTAGATATGTTTAAGGTCTACATTATCTGCCTTACTAAAGAGGGACTCCTATTTTGATGGCTATTATAGTCTACGGCTAGCGAAAGGGAGAGCTTGCACTCGCAGTTAATTGGAGTTGTTTTCAGATACAAAGTTTACAGTTTATTAGCACCCCCGAAAAGGCATACGGTCTGTATATGTTTGTTTACTGTTAGTAGTTGTATGAGTGTTTTTGTATAATTTGCTATGTATGTTAATGATAATGCAACGGAGAGAGTTTGTGAATGAGACGTTAATGCACACTTCTGCTTTGTTTGTTCAACTCTTACTGTGATTTTTTTTGGAGTGAAAAACAATGTAATAAACTTCATAAACCATCAGTAAAGTTTGGCCATCATTCACACAGGGTCCGCTACATTCTGTGTCCAAAAACATATTGGGATAAGGTTTTCACTCTGACAGCTGTCATTGTAAGACTGTTAGCATCTTTGTTTGTTTGTCCGAGTTAGCAACAGTAACTAAGGGGGGCAGGGCTTACCGATAGGTCAATTGTGAACATTCTGGAGTGTACATGGACCATAGTCTACTGTAAACCACAATATTCAAATGGTTTTGGGTGCAGTTCCTTATGCACTCAAAATTTTGAAAAACATATCTCATGGTAATCAAACAAACTGAACTCAAACTGCCTTGGTCCACACCAAATGGTCATACTGAACATTTGAAACTTATTTATGATGGGTGAAGCTGTAAAAAGCTCTCATGGAAATCATGCACCTGTCTGTTGAAAGCAAATTGTAAAAGTAAATAGCATAATAGCATATAAATCTCTGCATGCATGTGTTGTTTTCCCACGGCGGCGCAAGAGTGCTAAAAGGTAGTGTGCAATTGATTTCATGCTTCTTAGAGAACGCACACGCTTGTCTTTGGTGCCTTGGAACATTGTGATGCTTCTAAACAGTTGAATTAGCATGAATTGAGTGCCCTGGACTGAGCTTTCAATGTCATGATAACTGTATGTGGATGTGGCATTTTTTTGGCTGCAGATACTGTGCGGATGACTACAAGATGGCCAACGTGGCTCTGTACAGGAATGGACAAAGCTGACTAAAGGAAGGAAGCTTCAGTCTGAGTCCACAGAGATAACAGCAGAGAGGAGATCCTCTCCAAACTACATGCTATTATGGAAAATGCATCCCATCCTCGTGCATGACACACTGCTTAGACGAAAGCTGCTCTTCAGCAACAGACTCGTTACACCAAAATGCCTGAAAGAGAAATGCGGGAAATCTGTTTCTCGTTATAGCCATCAGAGTCAGTTCAAGTATTTGGAAATTTAAGTCATACTTGAATGAATGTCATTGCATCATAAAATATAAAACTAGCAAACAAGTGCTTTTATACATTTTTACAAATTACAATTACTTTTAATCAGCTGGTCTTAATTTGACTTTTAATGGAAGTCAGTTTTTCCAACACAATCTCATGGCAATTCTTAACTATTTTACATTTTGGCAAATAGAAAAATGAATTAATATGTTTTCTTCAATCCTCTTATGCCCCACTGACGGCTAGGTTTAGGGGTGGACCTTCATGCTTACTTTTGTTTTTCTTCTAAAAATCGTGTTTTCATTCTAATCTAATCACCACCTTTTAAAATAGTTACATTTTCTCATGAGATCTGGTTGGTTTTTCTGAAGTACACACTGGTGTAGCAGAATAACCACAGGTGTAGTTCACCCCGTTATCTAGGAACATGTTCCACTAATGTTTGACTACTAGAAAGTGTCTAAACACTTTTTGTCCTAATTTTTAACTGCATCTGGGCTGCGGTTAAGTCCATTGCAATGTACGTCGTTGCTTAATTGCATGAGTACCCACTATAGTGGAACCCTTGCAATTGGTATAAATGGACGCCTTAAGCCCTTGATCACTTGAGGGTAAATTAAAGTGCGAGCACTGTGATCATGTTCACAATCATGTTGCATTGTGGTCTATGGACCTGCCTGCAAATATGTACTGCAGAGCACATATGAGAAGACTCACACCCTCTGTCAAAATCGAGGGGTTGAGGGTCTGTCCAACTTCCCTCAACCACTTGTCGAAGTTGAACGCACTTCAAAATGGCGGCGAGGATTCCCCCGAGGGGAAGTGCTTAGGGAAGTTCTTAAGTCTAAAAGTGGAGTTGAACACAGCCCAATTGTTGTGTCATTTAAAACATAGTTGACCTGTTGGATTGATATTTTATTATGCAATGACATTCATGCTTTTCTTTTAAATTAAATATATTTAAAATGCAACTAAAATGTCCAAATACATCTCTTAGTCAGTTAGATTGTTAGTCAGTTTTTGTCCTTAGCCATACTTTTAATGTTTATTTTGCTTTTTATAACACATGCTTTAATTTCTGTCCTGTACGGAAACAGGAACCAGTTTTGGTGAGTTTGCTTATACTCTACATACATAACCCTTTATGGGTGGCTCTCACATTCTCACTGTCCAGATCTTTAGACATCCAAATATTTCACACCTCTATGGAGCACAGTGATGCACATAGACATTTTCGACCTTGATGAGTGCTCCCTGTTCCCTCTTTCAGCCCTAATACCCAGTCTGGTTAACCCTACCTGTCACCACCAGCCAATGTCATCTGATACTAATTGAAACCCCAAGTTTCTTTCATTCGGACCAGTTCCAGCACTGCGGGCCTCTGCGAAAATCCTCACATCCATCTCTCTGCCTTTCAGTTTGTGTACCCAGCCTCCGACGTGCCTCTCCAGCCGGCAGGACGGCAGGGCTTCCTGACCGGACCCTTTGAAGGTCCAGGGAAGACAGATTACCTGTCCGAACCCCAGGATGTGTGTGTTTGATGTCGGCTGCTCACTGGAGTGTTTGCTGACATTGCCAAGAGGCCAAAGATGTCTCCGGGTCCTTTGTTTTCCACCTTTCAACACCAGGTCCAGTTCACTTTCCAGAACATTGCTGGAAAAGACAGATGCATCAGCATGATGTTGTTTTGGTCAATACCCTGTGCCTTACACACGGTCAGATTGAATTTCTACAAAATTGGTTGTTGTTGTTTTTTTTATAGTAATTTTTGTCTTTAAATAAAAATTTTATGAACATTTTTGAGTAAAATTGCATCCAATTGTAGGTTACCGAAATTAAACAAAAAATGTTTTATATTAATTTATATCAACATTTAAAGGGTTAGTTCACCCAAAATTGAAAATAAAGTTTAAAAAATTAAGTCTATCATGCGACGAAAATACTTTTTGAGCGGAAAAACAACAAAAATAACGACTTTATCCCACTATTTATCCCACTATATACTCTCTGACGAGAGTTCGCGGGAGTGCCACGACGCATGCACGAGTTCTCGCGCATGCGTCGTGGCACTCCCGCGAACTCTCGTCAAAGGCTCAAATTGAACAATAATAGTGGGATAAAGTCGTTATTTTTGTTGTTTTTCCGCTCAAAAAGTATTTTCGTCGCATGATAGACTTAATACAGAGCCACTGTAGTCATTTGGACTCCTTAAATGACATTTTTACTTACTATTCTGGGCCATCAAGTTTCAATCCCTCTGAAAGCCTATGGAGGAGTGAGACAGCTCTCAGATTTCATCAAAAATATACTAAATTATGTTCCGAAGATGAACGAAGGTCTTACATGATTGGAACAACATGAGGGTGAGTAATTACTGACTTTATTTTCAATTTTGGGTGAACTAACCCTTTAACAAAAACAAGATATGAAAACTGCTGCTTGTAAAAACCTGAGCTTATAGAAAGTACTCTATTGCAATGTTTGTTTTGTTTGTTTGTTTCATTGAATTTGTATTTATTTATGATTATTATTTAAATTATTTATGCTTTAGTTATTATTTTCCATGGTTTAGACTAGGGGTGGCACGGTTCACAAAACCCACGGTTCGGTTCGTATCACGGTTTTAGGATCACGATTTTCGGTTCTGTACGGTTGTTGTTGTTGTTTTTTTTAATCGTTAACACTCCAGAAATTTACTTCAGCATATGGTATATATGGCTTAATCATCCACAATTTAGGATACAGTATTAAAAATTGTTATATCAAGTTGTTTCCTAACTGGCTGTCTACCGAGTCCGACACATTGGCGTAACATTTTTCATGTTAATCATATCAATTTTGATCAGAACAATGCACTGTGGCTTTAATTCAGCTGACCTGATTAACAAATTTCACCATGAAGTGTTCCGTGTGTTTCACAATCACCATATGACATCCAGCGCTGTGAAAAAATAACATAAAATACACAAAAACACAACACTGCCAGAAGTTTTTGCCCAAACTTCAAAGGCATGTTTAAATTATTAGAACTAGAAGCATATCTTAACTTTTAAATGTTACATTTATCATGTGAACTACTTATATACAACATATGCATGTGTGTATGAGACAGAGGGGAACACGGTCGCATTTGCAGCAGATATGTTGGCCATCATAAATCAAAGCACGAGACAGACAGGGGTCGGAGGAGAACACCGGAAAATGTGACAGAATGGACTATATTTGCCTGTATTTGCAATCCACGAGCCGCGGTTCAGCTGCGCGACTCGCGAGACAAACACTGCCAGTGTGTGTATGCGCAACGGGCACGCGTGGCGCGGCTCCCGCTCTCCACACTGCATATGCCCTGCTATACGATGCTAGCGCATCCTCCAACTCTGGGCAGCCTTCCTTATCTCTCCCACTTTCATTTCTACATGTGACGTGACCTGCAGCACTCCACTTTTACTTTACTGTATGTCCACACACACCTCTTATTTCGCGCAAAAAGGACACGGGCACGAGGATACATTGCGCATGCGCTAACCGTGCAACGCACACACTCCGAACCGAGACAAGCGAACCGAACGGTTCGTTTTTTTTCCATGTACCGTGCCACCCCTAGTTTAGACATGTTTTAGTGCATTATGGAATGAGCATATTCATACAACTCAAGGTCAATCATCGACATTTTGTTGGAAAATATTGTTGATTTAACTTAAAAAAGTAAGTTACCTGGTTGCCTTAAAATTGAGTTCATTGGAATTAAAAAAAGAGTTAATACAATTAAGGAGATTGTTTTAGTAAATAGAAACTCAAAATACTATGTTACCTGCACCACATTAGTTATCTAAGTTGATTTGACAAAAGATACAAAGTTGTGATAACAAATCCTGAAATATTTTTTACAGTGTGACTTTGAGTGGATATATTTGAAACAATCATATTGTTCTAGATATATATTTTTATATTCATTGTTAATATTCTTCCTCATATTTTTATTAACAGTATGTTTTCAGCTAAAAAACAAAAAACGTTGTATGTGCTTTTGTCGTTCATTTTAAATGACAACAGCGTTTTGGGAGAATTTTTGGAAACGGGTGCAAGTTTTTAAAAACAATACCATTATTGTCTTAGTGTAAACTACTGTACAAAATCGTGAATTTGTGTATTATTGCACATATTATGTGTAGTGTTTCTTTAAAAAAAGTGACATCACCAACGACTGGCCTGGCATACATAATACAGCGTTTTTAATTGTTTTTGTTTCTGTGAGATCGGTTTGACAAGGTTGTCATCTGTACATGAAAAGCACAAAGGAAAAACTTTTCCATTTTTAGCACATTGTTGTTATGTAAATGTGCCCTTATAATCAGTAATTTCATTGACAACATTACCACGGCACATGGTTCCATCATTTAAAGTATTATTAAGCTAAGTTCTCACTTAAGTTTAAGATGGCTGATGCTGTGAAGGAATGAGGCATGCTGAACAAAGAACTGTCAGTTTCTCTTCATGTCTAATTATTTGTTACAGCTCTAAAACATGAGCTTTAGTGATTAGCTGCCAGAGATCGATGCGTTTGATCTCCTGGGCTTATTATTTCCTGAGATGAGCTTGTTGAAGACGTTTGTGTCAGACTAGACAGAATCGAGCAGAACAAACAGTAGCATGTGGGTAAAGTGAGATTTTTTTAGTCGGAGACAGACTGTGCTCACCCAGCCCCAGCTCAGTGCACGATCCTCTGGGACACAGCTCACAGGCCTTTGAAGTTCTCCCTCTTTCTTTTTTCTACCCTTCCACTTGCTAGACCTGACAGCTGTCTTAATGAAGACATACGCTCCCAAGTCAGCCAGGCCTCTGAGGAGAGGAGGAGGGTGAGAAGGAGACGCAAAGAGAGAGAGAGAGAAGGAGCAACACACGAAGATGCAGAAGGAAAAGCGGTAGAGGCTGAAAGTGAGATAGAGTCTCACGCAGACATCTGTCAGGACAGGCTTAGGCTGTGTACAGAAACCATGTTGAAGTTTCCTGGGGAAATAATTCATTTGGTTTTTTTGCCCCTGGGCAAAACACAGTTTTGGGGCAATTCTCTGACTCTACATCTCAATTTCTGAATTTCACTGCACTTCAGGGCTCTTCTTGTATCGGCACAGTCTCTCCTTTTCCTAGTGTTCCCGCTTAAATTTTTTTATTTTTTTTATTTCCTGTATTATGAAATAGCGCTTGCCCTCTCTGTAGCCATTTACCTTCTCTTTCTCTTTCTCTTTTCTTTACATCTATTGCCCCTTACTTATTTTTCTGTCATGCCAGTGGCGAGTCCAGACATTTTAAAGTCAGTGGACTTCAACACCTCTCAAATGACATAATTTTACAATACATCGGATACAAATAATTTGACAAGATAAATGTGATTTATAGCCATCCAACAGTTTCATGAAAACAAAATAAAATAACAAATAAACAGAACTATAAACAAATGTAAGTAATCGTAGACGGAGTGTGTGTAAGACTGGGCAAGGCTTCCCTTGCCACATACTTGAGACTAGTGTGGAATTGTCTCACTCAAACCACTGTCCGCTGCTGCTGGGAAAAGCTGCCCATAACTTCTGGAGTAGGATCAGTTTTCTCAGTTTTTAATAATAGCATATTGCCGTTTTGGCAAACGATCAAGTGCATACCTGTTATCATTCAGGAGAAAGTCAAATGTTTCTATTTACAAACAGCGTTGAGTAATTATAGCATGTCTGTTGATTTCTTGAATGCAATGGCCAATCAGAGGTGTTTAAGTTGGAATCCACTCATCGTTTAAAGACAGAGTTTTTGTCCAGTGTTCATTTCTGCATGCTCACAATTCCTGTGTAGACATAATGTAAATAAGAGATCCATTGTGCAGTGTAGAAAGCAATGAACTATGAGAGGCAGCTTTAAGGGACCGCTCTTTGTGTGCTTTCTAGGCAGAATTTTAATAAAACTTTTATTTTCATGCTTGACTAGCAGCATCTGTTAAATTCATGAATTTCAGCGATTGTGTTATTACTTTGTGTCTCATTTGATAGGGTGGACCAGCCGTCAGACTTATGTAGCCTGTCATGCCCTCCTCACATCAACAATTACCCTGCTTATACCTGGTATTAAAATCTATCACAAGATCTAGTCACAAGTAGTCAGTGCAAAATAAAATATATATATATATATATATTTTTTTTTTTTCACACATATTCAGTGTGCTGCATGGAGTGACAGATTATTTATTTTGGATGAATAAATGTAGAGGATGTGAAGCTCTCGCATACAGTGAGCATTCTGTTAAAAGTCAATTTTATGCAGACTACCTTTGAGATTAATTGTTTTATTATTATTATTATTATTATTATTATTATTATTATTATTATTATTATTATTATGTATACATTTGTTGGCCTTTATCAACAAAGTAAACATCAGCTATAAAGTGGGACAGTAAAGTTTTGTATTTATTTTTTTTATTATTATTTTTCTGTATCTGTATAGCATCAATAGCTAATTAAACTTGGCATCGTTTTACCTGTTAAGAAAGTGTTCCTCTTTACCTGTATGTATGTGATGTATGTAATCACAAAATTAAGAACCTGTAAATCCACTCACAAAAATCCACTCACAGGAGGCTCATTTGAAATGTAATGTAAATACCTGGTGTGAACAGTGATGTCTTTGGCTGGTTGGTATGACCCAGTTAGCGCCCTTGCTATAGCAGATGTTGTCACTACACCAACTGGCAGCAAAAAAACATCTTTCTGTTGTAGTCATCACCTTGGAAAGCTCTCCAACATGCAGCAAAGCAGCGCTTCAGGCGAGTCTTAGCCCCCTCTCACTTCCCCCAGTGTTTCCTGTCTACCCTTGCACTGTCCTATCAAAAAAGAAAAAAAAAAACTCTTACTAGTATTAACCAGTAAGTCTGGAAGCACATGGCTCCGGGGGGTTAATAAAGGCCTTCTGAAGCGAAGTGACACGTTTGTGTAAGAAAAACTTTATAGACTATAATAACTAGCTTCTGGTGGTCAGCGGCATGAGAGCCGACTTGCGCTAAAAGAGTAAAAGCCATGAATCTGAATAAGTTGTGTTCCAAATTTTCCGCAGTACCAAATTTTACCCATTAAATGCCAGCAAAGCTGGTACACACATTGTTGGATTTGTGATTTGCAGTACAGTATAATTTTTTCTCTCTCGAATATTACATGCACACACACACACAATTTGTTTGTATTACACACATTCTGACATCCATACCAACACACCCACACAAGTATAGCTGCGTAATTTATCCAATTGGATTTATAATATGTAGAAGCAGAAAACAGAAATAAAGCAAGTATTTGCTTTATAGGCCAAACCTGAAATGGCACCATCTGGTAAATTTTTTTGAAGCTTTGCCAACAGAATGAAAGCCTAACAAAGACTGCATCATTTTACAGTTAAATGGCCCTGGGATTCAAAATTACATTTTTAATGGGTTTTAATGGGAACAATTTGTCCTAAAGATCCTTAGTGTAACTATTATGTGTATAGTGTAAAATAGATTTAAAGGAAATGGGGGTGAAATGGTTAAATTCCAATAAAAATACACACTTGTGCCAAAATGTATGCAGTTGGCACAGCAAAATGATCAAAAAACAAAACAACACCATGAGGTTGCACAAGGGTTAAAACAAGAATCTTTCTCCATTGAAAGCCCTGGCAGAATATAAACATTTGCAAACATTTATTGTTAATATTCAACTTATTATTAATTGTTTATTTTTCCTTTTTGGATGGCTCTCAAAAGCATGCAATAAATTCATATTTTTCCTTGTGCCACTGATGGTAGATTTCAATTCACATATATTGGGGTGGTCGACAACGTTAATAGGAATGCAGACAGTTATTATAGACATCCTTGGCCTCAACTGACCACTTGACCACTGTAATCGGATCATCTCAGGACAGATGTTAATACCTGGTGTAATGAGGGCCAATAATCTCTTCCTTCTGCTCTTCTTCATCTCTCTCTATTTCTCCATCTGCTGGTCTTTGAAGTGAAGGTGCAAGACAATAAGTTGTCTGTTGTTGCTGAGGGGTTTCGACTGCCTCTCTTTCTGTCTCTTTCCTTTTTGCACCATTTTCTTACATAACCTGTCTATGATGCTGAGCCCAGTGCTCACATTTTCCTGCCTCCTGTAACTGGAACAGATGTTCTTACAAGCTGGAAAAGGTTCCCGTAAGCCTTGTTTCTGAAGCTCTGAACCGCTCCGTCTTGAGCGATTTCAATTTGCAAGGAATCACAGTTATCCAGAGAACACATTAACACACTGCACATTCGTGGTAATGAGATATTTTTTGGTCATCTTCGAAGACAGTCAGAAATAATCTTCATTCATACTACATAATTATTTTACAGTGTGCAGTTTGTTAACCATTCAGTTTGGTTGCTCACTGAATAAGGAAGCAGTTATTGTATGTGATAAATCATTGTCAGATTATATATATAGAGATTTTTATATGATATATTTTCAGTAACAGAGGGATATTATTTTGAAAAGTACATACATTTGTGCTGTAACCCTTACATGTTAAAGAAACATCCATGTCTGAAAGCATTTATCTTATTGTCTTTGATTTTTATGGCATGATACTGAAAGAAAACAGATATGTCAAATATTGACACAAACTCAGACACCAAATTGTCAGCATCTGTTTAGTTTATAGTATATCATAAAGCAGTAATTAACAACCAGATTTTGATTATAAACCTATAAAAACTATGAGTGTGTGAGATTTGTGGATGAATATAAATGATAATGCTAAATAATATCTAGCATGGAAAGCGGTTAGAAAACACTGTCCCAGAGGACTGGGTTTGGCAAAGGCAACGCCGTCAATCTGTTAGACATTACTGAGACAAAATGAGGTGATATAAGGAAACAAAGAATATTCTGCGAGAAAGTGAAAAAACCCCAAGGGAAAATTAGGTTTCAGCTTTGTCTTACAAAGTCTATATAGGTAAATGAATATGCATTGCTTAGTCCAGATACTTTAGTTTGGCAAAAATGTAATAAATATATTCAAGCTCATGCTGAAATCTCTCACTTTTGACTTCTGATATCTGAATAATCTCTCAGGAGAAATATCTGAGGAGTTGGCGACACAAGAAAATGCCTCAATTTGCTCTTCATTTAACTGCATTGCTGCCGTGAAAACAACAACAACTGAATATTAAATAGATCTCATTTGTCTTTTTCTTCCTTGTGACATTTAAATCTAAGAGAGAAAAGTGTGTGGATGTAAAAGTAAAAGAGAGAGTTAAAGAAGTAATGGAAATGAGGAAAAAAAGATGAGAGAGAGAGAGAGAATTTGAAATACTCGTTATTACAACTTTTACACAGACACAGTTTACAAAATCGTCACATAGAGAAAATAAAGAACAAATTACAACAAAAAAAATGTGAAAAGCAATTAATCTTCAAACAAAGAACACAATGCTCCTTTGATACACCATTTTAGTTCAAATGAAAAAAGTATCATCCATAGATTTATGCAAATTAAAATCAATCGAGAGTTGAAAACAAAGTTGAAAACAAAATAGTAACATTATGTCCAGACCTTTGTTCAATCTTATTGTTCCTACTTGAGTAGATAGCTAGTTTAGCTATCTAACACAAGATCACATTTACTAATTGACAATCAACTAATTTTTTCTGTTCTCTCTGTTTATGTCTATGGCGAGTCACGCAGGGACTGTGCTCCTCCGCAGCGGTTCCTACCAGTCCGGTCTGAAATAGTCCCAATATAAACACTTATTATAAGTGTAGCATAAGGATTCAGGGTAAGACAAAAAAACGATTTGGAAAATGGATTCATTTTGTACATTCTCATTATATCATTTTTGTAAATCTTGAACACAAAAAAAGTTATGGACAGCAGCTTTAAATATGGGCTTAAATCTAGAGCACTCCATATAAATTCATGAAAAACAGTTTCTCTTTTAAAACAAAAGTACATTCAGAGCCTCAGGATTTAAAACCGAAATTAAAGAATTGACAGCTATTGCTCCATGGAGATCCTTCCATTGTATATCCACTACTCTCTGAGAGAGAGAGAGAGAGAGAGAGAGAGAGAGAGAGAGAGAGAGAGAGAGAGAGAGACGCTCCAAGGTGACAGAGATCATATTGATCAGCTTGTCGAGAGTCTGGTTTTGAGAGCAAGGCCTTTGCCACTGACATTAACCTTGCTGCTCTGACACTAATAACAGCTAATACCTGCTGAGAAGTGATTGATCGCAAGCCGTCCTCATGCACAAACTCACTCACACAGACGCACACACATACGCATCATGATGTCAATCAAGCAATAACAGAATGAATCTGGTGATATGAAGAAATAGCTTGTCGATTCTGATGGCAGTCTGAACAGTCACTCAATAGCACTTGCATATCAGTTGAAATATTGTTGATTACATAGTTCAGCCAAAAATGAAAGAATGTTGTTCCAAACCTGTATCACTTTCCTATTGAATATTATACTGGTCAAACTTTTTAATATTAATGAACATGAATGAAGGCAGCTACTTTGAAGCTCCAAATTGACAAAAAAACACCATAAAACCAAAAGTGTTTTGTTTGACATTTCTTCTCGTCTTCTGAAGCCATATGATGACTTTGCATAAAATTTTGGCACGTTTATGACAGCAATATCTGATTCATTTTTTAATTGGATGTTTTAAATGAATCATTATATTAATTTCACAAAACCAGTATGGATTATTTGTTCAAATATCAGATTTGATTCTCGAGTTCAACTCACTGATTATTCTATACAATTATCTCAGCAGTTAACAGCCAACATTACAGGGGAAAAAATGCATTTGCTGTATGCAACAAGTATTGCATACAGTGCATCCGGAAAGTATTCACAGCATTTCACTTTTTCCACGTTTTATGTTACAGCCTTATTCCAAAACGGATGAAATGCATTATTTTCCTCATAATTCTACAAACAACCCCATAATGACAACGTGAAATAAGTTTGTTTGAAATCTTTGAAAATTTATTAAAAATAAAAAATGAAAAAATCACATGTACTTAAGTATTCACAGCCTTTGCCATGACACTCAGAATTGAGCTCAGGTGCATCCTGTTTCCACTGATCCTTGGTATGTTTCTACAACTTGATTGGAATCCACCTGTGGCAAATTCAGTTAATTGGACATGATTTGGAAAGGCACACACCTGTCTATATAAGGTCCCACAGTTATCAGTGCATGTCAGAGCACAAACCAAGCCATGAAGTCCAAGGAATTGTCTGTAGATCTCCGAGAAAGGATTGTATCGGGGCACATATCTGGGGAAGGGTACAAACAAATTTCTGCAGCATTGAAGGTCCCAATGAGCACAGTGGCTTAAGGAAGAAGTTTGGAATCACCAGGGCTCTTCCTAGAGCTGGCTGCCTGGCCAAACTGAGCGATCGGGGGAGAAGGGCCTTAGTCAGGGAGGTGACCAAGAACCCAATGGTCACTCTGGCAGAGCTCCAGCATTTCTCTGTGAAGAGAGAGAACCTTCCAGAAGAACAACCATCTCTGCAGCACTCCACCAATCTGTATGGTAGAGTGGCAAGACGGAAAAGGCACATTACAGCACACCTGGAGTTTGCCAAAAGGCACCTGAAGGACTCTCAGACCATGAGAAACACAATTCTCTGGTCTGATGAAACAAAGATTGAACTCTTTGGCCTGAATGGCAAGCGTCATGTCTGGAGGAAGCCAGGCACCGCTCATCACCTGACCAATACTATCCCTACAGTGAAGCGTGGTGGTGGAAGCATCATGCTGTGGGGATGTTTTCAGTGGCAAGAACTAGTCAGGATCGAGGGAAAGAGGAATGCAGCAATGTACAGATACATCCTTGATGAAAACCTGCTCCAGAGCGTTCTGGACCTCAGACTGGGGCGAAGATTCATCTTCCAACAGGACAACAACTCTAAGCACACAGCCAAGATAACAAAGGAGTGGCTGCGGGACAACTCTGTGAATGTCCTTGAGTGGTCCAGCCAGAGCCCAGACTTGAACCCAATTGAACATCTCTGGAGAGATCTGAAAATGGCTGTGCACTGACGCTCCCCATCCAACCTGATGGAGCTTGAGAGGTTCTGCAAAAAAAGAATGGGAGAAACTGCCCAAACATAGGTGTGCCAAGCTTTTAGCATCATACTTAAAAAGTAATTGGTACCAACGGTGCTTCAACAAAGTATTAAGGCTGTGAAAACGTATGTACATGTGATATTTTTTTTTTTAATATACATTTAAAAACTTCTTTCACATTGTCATTATGGGGTATTGTTTGTTTGTAGAATTTTGAGGAAAATAATTCAATCCATACTTAAAAAGTAATTGGTACCAACGGTGCTTCAACAAAGTATTAAGGCTGTGAAAACATATGTACATGTGATATTTTTTTTTTTTAATATAAATTTAAAAACTTCTTTCACATTGTCATTATGGGGTATTGTTTGTTTGTAGAATTTTGAGGAAAATAATTCAATCCATTTTGGAATAAGGCTGTAACATAACAAAATGTGGAAAAAGTAAATGCTGTGAATACTTTCCGGATGCACTGTATACTGTATGAATCAAACCAAATCTTAAAGGTGCAGTGTGCAATATTTATGAGGATTTATTGACAGAAATGCAATATAATATACATAACTATGTTTTCAGTGGTGTATAAAGACCTTACATAATGAACCGTTATGTTTTGATTACCTTAGAATGAGCCATTTCTATTGACATACACCATGGGTCCCCTTACGCCATTTTGCGCGACCATGTTTCTACAGTAGCCCTAAACGGACAAACTGCTCTACAGAGCGTTAGCTACTCTCTGCTGTCTCAGTGTCGGCCACCGTAGCTTCTCTATTTGCTTCAAAAGAGAGGGGTAAGTGGTGGGCGATTGCAATTCGCAACCTCATCGCGAGATGCCGCTAAAATTTACACAATGCACCTTTAATATATACAATAAATACCTAAAATATAATAAAAAATGAAAACAAGCCTATTAATGCTGTAGAAGCCCTTGAGTATTATGTGCAAAGTCCAATATTATTATTTTTTCTATTTAAAAAAAAAAATCAGCTATATAATTTGACTTTATATGACATTTTATTTTACATTTTGTTTGTTGCACAAAGGTAATCATACTGCTTCAGATGTCTTGGAATAAAACGCACAACTCACATGGACCACTTTAATGTAGTTTGTATGGTATTTCTGTGTCCTATTTAAAGTCTCCTGTCTCAAAGGCGACCGGTATACTATTAAATAACATTTTTCCTTTTAAGTTCCACTGACAAAAATAGTCATACAGGTTTGGAATGACATGAGGGCAAGTAAATTATTTTTGGGTGAACTAATCCTTTAATGTACCACAGCCCTGACAGTCTTGCTCTGCCCTAACAGTTTAGACCGAGTGACCTTTCCTACAGAAATCTACTCTTCTATTCATCTGGAAAAAAAGAGTGGATTTTTTCAAGATGTTCTCATCTAACGGTAAAAGCAGGTAAGGAATTCTCTGCTGTGGGTGAAGTGTTGAGATGCAGGTCACATTCGAATGTACAGAAGAGTGGGTGAATTCCAGGGTCCCCAGACAATGGGGCCACTGTTGAGATGAGGCTCTTTCACACGGCCCGGGTGGGGCAGAGGGGAGGGGCCTGGAGGTGCACTGACAGTTCATGTCATCCCACCCCTGTCTGCGTTTATTTTTCAGAGTCATTTCTGCATGGTGGAGGCAGGATGGTGATGTTCACAAACACACACATACAGACACACAAACTCAAGGCTGACTTGAGTGTCGGCGCCTCAGCTGATATTCTCACCACAACCCAATTGAAATTTGTTGGTGTGGAACTCCAGATTATGTTTTTTCAGCATTCAAAGTCTGCAGACGTGTACACATACAGTAGGTAGTCAACCAGAATGAGCCTTTTGGTCTATAAGGGCCAGTGGCTGTGACTAAGCCTGCATGGAATCTGGAATCCACAGAAAGTTCTGCAGACCTCCATGAATTCAACACGTCATTCAGAAAGAAAGACAGATGTGTTATGCTTGTTTATTTATATTTTGACTAATTTTAAAATCATTCAACTTGCAATCAGGAGTTGCTCAGTCAGACAGAAAAAATGAAATTGTTTTTGGATCAATCCAACTTTAGTTTTTAAAGTTCTGAACAAGACTTATTCACAAGCCCGAATGTTGACTTGACATGAAGACTTTATTAAAACAACGCTTACACCACCCCTTTTGTCACACTGTTATCTGTAAATAAGTTCAGATTTCTGCCCTCTATTGTTGAAACTCCAGCATGATTAATCTACACAAATTTGCATTGGTATAATATTACAAAATATTTCTTGTCTCAAACATATTCTGTTCTTTTGAGCTTTCTATTGCTCAAATAGTCCTGAATCAAATGTATCACGGTTTACACAAAAATATTGAGCAGTACAACTGTTTTGATAATGTTGGTAACACTTTAGTATGGGGAAACACTCAAAGTCACTATTAACTATGACTTTCGCCTCAATAAACTCCTAATTTACTGCTTATTAATAGTTAGTAAGGTAGTTTTTGTATTGTTTAAGTGTAGGTATTGGATAGGATTAAGGGATGTAAAATACGGTCATGCAGAACAAGGCATTAAATATGTGCTTTATATGTACTAATAAACAGCCAACATGCTAGTAATAAATAAAAGTGTTACCAAATTGTTTCTTGAGCACCAAGTCAACTTAATTTCTGAAGGACTCTGAAGACTGGAGTAATGGCTGCTGGAAATTAGTTTAGCCATCGGAATACACTTAATTGTAAAGTAGATTCTAATAGAAAAATCATTTGAATAAATATTACTGTTTTTACTGTATTTTTGATTTTTTAAAAAATGCAATCTTAGTGAGCATAAGAGACTTCTTCAACCTTAAACTTTGAAAAAAAAAATGCAATGTGAACAACATTTTACTCTCAGAATTCTGAATGTTCTCCTCATTATTAGCACATGAAACCATGAATAAAGTTTTCAGATGATTCCATAATGACCAAAATCACAACTATTATAAAACTCATAAGTCTATAATTGATCAAAAATAACAACCAAGCTTACATGCCTGATTAAAACGGTATTTCATTCAAATTATTTTACAGTGCAAAAAATAAAACTACTGATGTGGATTTTGCGAGGGCAGCAGTAACATGAGATCATTATGTGGATGGAAATCCACAGAGACTGCCTTGGAAAATTGAAATGGGTCAGCACGGGTGAAACCACCAGGTCACCCACCACAGTTTATTCAGTTTTGCCATCATCCATATCATCTCTGTCTGTGAAGCGGCTCATCCCTCCTGAACTATGTGTTTGGAACATTCCATCCCTGCAGCGCCAGTGTGTTTGTGTGTTTTGAAAGGTCTCCTGGTTCTGGGTGACCTGGAGCTGAAGTGCTCGGAATCTGTTAGAGACCTCTTCATGACTTCTTTGTAAAGTCAAACAGTCCATTTTCATAGCACCTCGGGTTTGGGTCACATGTCATGACGTTGATATGGCACACAAGGTCAAATACTGGGCTTGCTCAAACTCTTTTATGTTGTGCTTTAAGGAATTTGAACAGTCTTTCATACTCTAAGTAAAACTTAGACTTTAGGAGATTTTAGACCTTTGAGGTTTGTTAGTCTTGTTTAACTGCTTGTCATAGGGTCACTTGTAGCAGGAGTGGTTGGGTTCCTCCAAGAGGATCAATCAGACTTGACCCTCAGAACACTTGGCTATTTCCTTTGCTCCTTGGTGCAGTGAAACATAACTAAATGAAATAAAGAAACACTGAGAGGATTATTAATTCTGACTTCACATTTCACTGCTGTAGATGCAATGTAAGATCATTGTCTCAAGATGATTGTTGAAATGTTGAAAAGTGGAGGAGATGATGTACTATGATGGATCTAGGGAATTTAGAGGGGGCATAACACACACAGTTTCTGCCAATCTCATGTTAATATTGAGTACCTAAAGAATAGTATTGCATCCTTCATATCACAAAAGATTCTTTAGTTTGATCATATTTATAAAAGACAGATACACTGTACCGATTCTTTCCAAAAACAGCCGAGCTTGTGCAGGCGTGCAGTGGGTGGAGCTAAAGAGTCATGCTGACACACACACACACACACACACATCATGGCATTATCCCTAGTTAACTTTCGGTTCACTAGATGTTCATGTTGTTTACATTATATGCACTTGTGCGAAAACAGACATTTGATGCAGTTTCACTCACCGCCTGCGGTTTCGACTCGTGACCTGGAACAAACAAACACACTTACAGAACTCCGTTGCTGCTCCGGAAAAACAAACTGCATCCACTGTTTCCTTAACGCTGGGTTATTTGGGAAGCTGAACAATGTTATCTTTCCCTCACAACCAAAAACACTTCTTTAGTGACATTGATGATTTCGTGGTCTAAACCGTAGACTGTAAAAAAATATGGACGTAGTGTCCGTGATGTCACCCATAGGATTCTGAAGAGCAGTTTTGAAGTGTAAAGTAGGGTTGAGCTGGCTGTTGCCATCTTAGCAGCGCCATCGCGCGTCACTCCCAGATAACAGAAATTGGCCAAAGAGGCGGGACGTGGGTGGAGCTGAGGTGACGTAATGACTAACAGACAGCAGACAAATGGCAATCCACCTGTCACTCAAAGTGGCCACGCCCTTAATTATGCAGGACTTTAAGACTTTATATAATGTAAACGAATGAGTTTCACCCCCCTCACAGTTGTCATGAAGGGCAAAATTAGATATATAGACCAAAACCACAATTTTTACCAGGCTGTAAACATGTTTTTTTCTGCTGTAAAGTTGGGCATTTTAACATGGGGCTCAATGAGATTATGCTCCCTTCTGGAGCCTGTCTCTAGCGGCCAGTCTATGAATTGCAGTTTAAGTCACTTCCGTATTGGCTTCAAGATAAACTGGGGGAGGTTGCCGCTTGGTCTAAACACAAAATGACAGCGCTGCCGACGGCTCCCATAACCCGAACGAAACTTGTGGATGGACGTTCGCTCTGGTTGATACGCTCACCCAGGAGAAAAAAGGACCTTTATGAAGTCATACAGGGCCATACTCGAAAAAAACTTTCCGAAACTTGTTTGAATTCTGAAGGAGTGTATTTGGCACAGAAATACTCTGTCATACATCCAACTAGTTTTTTCATTTATTTACTCACCTTCATGACACAAAAAAAGCTATTTAAAAATATATATATCTCAGTGTTTTCACAATCTAAGCTCATTGGAAAAATGTGCCTATGGTGGCATTTCAGCAAAATGATATCATGTTGCTACTTTCACTTTCAAGTGAAATGTCCAGTGATTGACGGTAAAAGCGTGTTCAGGTTTTATCTGAAACAGAAACTTGGATCTGGCAACGCTTATGTCGAGTTCACACTGCACGATTTTTAAAGTTGTCAGATCACAATTATTTTTACACTGCATGACTATCTGGGGAGGCATTCAGTTGCTGCTGTGTGCACTTTTCACAATGGATCGGCGTTTCACACTTTACAATAGGAAGAATCGCTGACAACTCTGTCCGGTCCGCAACCTATGTTTCACAACCAAACACACGAGAAGTGACAAGGCGGAGTTCTCGCACAAGACTGGAATTGTTATTAAAAATGATAGCCTGCAGAAAGCTTGCAATCTGAATTGTTTGTGCGCTGATTTGCAGTGAAAAGGATAAAAAGAAAACAATTATGGAGGAGGAAATGTCTTTGCAGAAGATTGTGTTCTAAAAAATAAATAAATAAAATGTAAAAAGATTCAATGTGCTGCCATTGCGGCTGGTCAAGCAAATGTTTGTTCTTTGTTTCTGTTTTATATAATTGTAAATATATCTATTAAAATACTGATATTCTGGTCTATAACTCTTCCCCGAACTTCCCGCTTGCCCTCTCATTGGCCGTAGGTCATCGGAGATTAAATTTTAAGTCAGAACACATTTCACACAGCAGGATTTTGAATCACAGACAGGTCCAGATATTTAGCATGCCAAATATCTGTCTGCGACAGATGTCTGCGACTTGTCTGCGATTCTCTCAGATCGCATCTTTGATAATTCACACTGCGTGATTGTCACTTGTGGAACAAGCACCGATTTGCCTATGATTTCGGGCATTTGTCTGTGATTCGCAAAACCTGTCGGCGAGTCAAAATGGGGGCTAAAATCGTGCCATGTGAACTTGCCATTAATCACATTGGTTGTTGTATGTGTTGCAGCAGTTCTGAAAGGAAATGTCCTAAAAAGTTAATGCTCTATTGCAAAAATAACATACCACCTACACTAAACATAAACAATAGTGTTAACAAAAGCAAATGTGAGAAAGAAAAAACATGCTTTTTCTGAAACAACCATGCTATTTTACCTTGCTTCTACAAGTGTTGATGTCTTTGTGACTCGTGTTTTACAGGAATCGTATCCGAGCGTTTCACATCACAAGTGCAATGCTGTACATATTGAGGTGAACGCCAAAATGTATTAGTTTGAAAATCATGCTCTATGCTAAAACTGTTTTGAGGTCATATCATTGTGCAAAGAACCGCACAAAAACGAATAAAGCTTGTTGGTGTTTTACTGCCACTAGTGGTCATTTCAACTGGAAACTGCAGTGAATTATATTTTTTGCAAAAAATGTAGGTAGAGAGACATTTTTCCAATGGGTCTATGTTGGTTTTAGTCCATATAATGAAAGTCAATGGGGTCCAAAACAACACAGAATTTCCATTAACGACATAAAAAATACATTTCTTTGGTGTTATGCAGAAAAAAAGAAAGAAATACAGAATGACTTGAAGGTGAGGAAATGTACTATCCCATCATTTTAATCTATTTTCATATTCACCCAATATTCATTGCAATTACTAAAAACGCCAACATCTTTCTGAAACAAAATTTCTGTCTGCAAGATGGATTTATTTGTTGTCCAGGAAATGGTCACATATGGCGTTAATGAGTTTCTCAGTAAGTACTCTCTGACAGACATAACTTGTGCTTTGGTGCTCTTGACCCCAGCTGGACAGTTTCCGTCAGCTGCTGAATGACAACACTCCGTAAAAAATGGCCTGATTGGTATTTTCAGCCCCCCACAGAAGGCATCTGAAAGCAACCACATATGTTTGCTGAAAAGACCAGTGTTGCTCGTCTGACTCATTTCCGCCACCACAAATTGTTTATTCTCAACAGTTCATTTCAACAAACCACTTAAAAGCAATGAGTCTGTGAGTCAGTGAGTTTTTAACCCTGCCAGAAAGAAGCTTATAACTCTATTATTTTGTATCATGCTAGAGTTTTGCTGCAATCAATATATTGACAACATACATTCATCTCTCAGAAGTACTCAAAAACTCACATTAATCTGATTCAGAAAGTTTAGCAAGGTGGTCAGCGAGACAGCTGGGCTTCAGGAGTCTGGTTGCTGATTACCGACCTCAGGCTGAGCCTGACTGCAGTGATCATGATCGGTGATCACATCAGTATTCTCAGACGGGGAGACACCCTTCAGCTCTTCCCCTCTGCTTTGCTGATGAAATGCTGCCATGTCTGAGGGCAATGCTCAAAGTGCAGTGAGGAGGGGGATGGGGAGGTCCTTTTCGAGTGTTCGAGAAAGACAGTGAGAAAAGAGGATATGAAGAGAAAGAGAATCTGATCCATGCCAAATGGAATTATAAATGAAGTTTGGGAGGAGCATGCTCATAATCCTGTCAATCACAGGTCTCATTCCTGTGATCATCCTTCTTACATCCTTCCACAACCCCAACTCCACATTTCTATTTCTATTATATATTCAGTAATATTGACAAATAAATAAATATTCCAGTGCTCCAGACAGACTGATAGTCAGTGCATCAGTGGTGGGGTTTTTCTGCAGGTTACATAGTCACACCAGTAGACTTTATAATGGCATACACTTATCGTTCTTATCGCCACTTCAAATCGAACCCACCTACTGTCTCAATGGGTGAGTAATTTGGTTGCACTTGGCGTGTACTTACTGTAAAATAAAGTGCAACCAAATAACTGTATGGTATATATGGTAACTACATATGCTAAGGTTAGGTTTGAGGATGGTTCAGGGTTAGTAGTTATTACCCAGTTATTGTAATAACTATAATAAATAGCTACATAGTATGTACAGTATATGGGGAACAGGGCTGTAAAATGAAGAGCTACCAAATATTCACTAAAAAGATTCATGCAAAAATTTTTTTTTTAACGGCAGTTCATTCAGAAACTCAACACACATCATTGGGAATTATTTTTGAACAAGCAGTGTTTTTAAAATGTGCATCAGCTAAATATCAGCATAATATGGTTTAAGATTTATTTATTTATTCACTTTTTAATTTGTTTTACATTTATTTATTTATTTTTTTTATTTTTTTTCATTTATTTATTTTTTTCAGTAGGGTAGTGTTTACCATCCAGATTCTCAAGAAACATAATGCTTGAACTGGTTCTAAAAAAGTTCATATTTTGTTAATTTCCAAGATATTCCAGCATAAGCAAACAGCCCATTACAGGCCATCCATCTTTTTACCATATGCTAGTAAACAGTTGTTCTCAAACTTGGATTGTCTTTCAGTGCTTGATGTTTGTATATGGTGAGGAAAGGCATTTGTTGAGGTAACTGAAGCTGGTTGTATTCAGTTTTTACAGCTGTGTGCTTTGAAGGGTGCTGTTATCAAATTCCAATTCGTTTCACCATGCATGCAGTGCTCCAGTTCACTGTTTACGTATCATTTATGGAATGGTTTCTCCTATAAAGCATCAAAGTTTGCAGCATTCAAGCTTTTTTGAGTTCAGCTCCACCTTATCACATCTACATTGTCTGGAAATCCAGTACAGTGACAGCACAACCAAAACAGACAAAGCTCATGTTTAGATGATGCTATCGTCTCAGTTTCAAAGCGAATGTGATTTATGTCAGCTTCCTAACATGTTTGTGCCTGGTTTGGCTTTGTGCATCAGTTCATTTAGGGCATTGTAAAGAGCGCTCACCCCTCTCAGACGAAAACAGGAAGTACAAACATTGCACAAACAACGGTCTAATCGCTTCCTGTCAGAGGTCTTTCGCGGAGCACGACCTGTAAGAAAACAACAGCACTGTTGGTCAGATGGCCAGATAAGAAAGGCCGTCTCTTTCATCATTTCCCATCTTTTCAAGCAAAGACAAAGCTTTGCAAACATGTTTATGGTTAGATACTTAAGAGATACATATTTACAAGCACCCACACACTATACTTATGGACACCGGCCAGCACGCACACTATGGTACATGTGCACATGCCCACACACAGTGACACTGCCATGATCTAAAGGGAGAACCTCAAATAATTATACTCCAGGGTCAGATTTATAGTGAGCATGGACCCAACAAAACATACGAGCATGTACATTAGTTTAAATTTATGTGTATAATGTATGTGCGGAAGTACTCTTTTCATTTGTGCTTGGGGATGTGAATATGTTTGTTGGAACCGGTGTACCTGTATATAAACCATACAGTATGTGCTTTTGTTGTGTGGATGTGTGCATGTGTGGATGTGTATGTGCAGTAGTTAAAGCTCTAGAGAACTATAGTCTACTTTATTTATGTTGTATAGGCTGCCTGCCAAAGGATATATGATGTATTTGCGAAAATCTTACTGCATTTCATATGAGTATGTGTGTCTCTTTGGATTTATATTTATTTGTGTTGTGCCTAAAGCAAGGGTTGAAACTAGAAGCCTAAAAATCCCTTAGGCTGAAGAATATAACTTAAATCTACACCGTTATCATCACACACACCCACATGCACACACTCACACTGACACACCCCTTTAATAATAGGTTGTCAAAAAGCTAGCAGTGTTGTGAATTACTAACTTCATTCAGTTCATTAAAAATGCATAAAAAATATATTTTAGTATTTTTGTTGCTACAAAATATAATAATATTTAATACCTAATATTAATTAGGCTATATTTAAAATGTCAGCAATAATTTTAAATACAATTTTTTTTTTAAATATATCAATTAAATTATATTTATTACATAACTTAAAGAAATATATGTACTCAAATAATAGTTTCATTGGTGGTATTATATTATATTATATTATATTATATTATATTATATTATATTATATTATATTATATTATATTATATTATATTATATTATTAATTTAAAAGAGTAGTTGTACTACACTCCAACTAATTTCATTTATGTGTACAGTATCAGAGTATCTTGTCCAACACTAAAAGCCCGAAGACTTCAACCATTAACAGTAATGCCACTTTGAAGTACAGTTCCTCATCGAGCAGAGCGGCTCTGGAAAGAGTCATATCCTGAGGCCGATCAGGACATGACGGAGAGAATGTCCCGCCAACTTTCTGCCTTTGAAGTCTAAAGCATTTCGCTGGCGATTCTTTTGCTACACTTTTGACCCATTTATCAATGTTTTGACAAGAGTCAAGATGCATGAGTAAGCCAGTCATAATCACCAATCTCTGCTGGCAGTAAAGAAGCACCAAACTTCTCCTGGAAGTTAATCAGTCCTGAGAAATTGTCTCTACTTGCATTCTGTCAATGATGGTGGAGGAAAAAAAAATACTTGTAATAGATACAGGCTCTGGTTTTTCTCAAAAGGCCTTTTGTTTTAGGGAGATATCTGTCTGACTTAAAGGGGATTTAGTTTGATGCACAATTCTAGAATTTTCATTGTGCACATAATTTATCTTCCTGATCCAAAATTCTCAGGAATGGTAATTGAGGGGCTGTTTACACTACACCATTTTCAACTAAAAACTTTTTATGCGTTTTGTCCATTCATTTGTGTTTTGGGTGCCTGAAAATGCATACTTTTGAAAATGTGTTTCAAAGTGCAAGTCTCTGAATACAGAGTACTTGACTCTTGCATTGTCAATACAAGATCTTGACCAAAATGTATGCACTTCCTGGTGGAATCACAACATTTATTTCCATCGAGGCGTGCAACGGTTTTTTGGCACTCTGTAAAGTCTACATCCCAAAGACTTTCAATGAATTTAAGGTCTGGACTCAGAGATGCCAATTCATTTGGGGAAATTATTCTTCATGCTCCCTCCCAACCATTCTTTCACAATTTGAGCCTGATGAATCTTGACATTAGCTGTGACATTACAGATTTGCGCAAAAAACTTTTGTGGTATTGTCAG
Source organism: Romanogobio albipinnatus (assembly GCA_023566225.1). Classification (NCBI taxonomy): domain Eukaryota; kingdom Metazoa; phylum Chordata; class Actinopteri; order Cypriniformes; family Gobionidae; genus Romanogobio; species Romanogobio albipinnatus. Next base: position 42,382,855 of record CM042244.1, on the reverse strand, counting down.
TAAAAAAAACTATTGCAAAATGACAGCGTTTCCATTAACCGATGTTATGCGTCTAAAACGTACAAGTCATTCCAAAAATCATGGCAACGGATGTTGGAAAATTTAAGTATACCAGCCACCGCACTAGCCATTAATTTTAATCGAAGGAGATGTGGGCTTGTTGAGGTGATACGCGGCCAAGTATAAGGTGTTTCTAGGCGTTTCTCCCTCCTATCTGAATGCTTCAAGGTCTTGATAAATTGTGGCATTTCTTTGTTTAGAATCCAGTATATCCATAATAAATTTAGCCGTTTACGAGTTTAATAAAGAACTCTGTCTCGTCTTCTGTCCAAACATACCGCATCATCTTTAAAGAATGATCAGCTTTTACTTTTACAACTTTTGTGAAATATTCCTTTTTCCGAATTGCCTGAAAAACAACGTCATGTGAGTGAAAAAACTTTTTTGCGATATATGGGAGTTTTTGCAAAATTGACGTGTTTCCATTGGCCGTATTCTCAATCCGCAATTGCAATTTGAAGGGTAATGGAAACGCGGCTGCTGTCATCCTGGAATATGGCCATGATGTGTCTTCCTACATGGTTGTTTAAAAAATATTCACACTTCAAAAATTAGCAGTGGCAGAAGTTAGAGAATAACATGCTAGAAACATAATAATCACTGCAATAATGATCCAATCATTGACTCTTTAAAGTCAATATTGCCTATTAAATCCAAACAGCAGCTTGCTTCTCTGTTTGTGATCAGGCCATTTTAAGCTGTTAAACTCAAAGTGTTCAATGATCCAGTAATTGAATTCATTCAAACAGTCCTAAACAGCGTTAATGTAAAGAAGGCCAGGCTGATAACATCAGACATAAGAGAGAATAGAGACTCAAATTGTGTTTTTAGTGAATTATTCATTCCAGTGTGTGCTTTTCTTTAAAACATGAGCTCTGTCGTATTCTGTGATTGTTTCTGAAGAGCACAATTTTGGTGTCGTACAGTAAGCTTGTGAGAGTCTGTTATATTGATGCACAGGGAACAAACCGTGTATGTGCACGCTCTCGATCACTGATCGCACGCTGCATTCGTGTACAGACATAAGGATAATGTTTGATTTGTCATGTGTACGTTGTTGTGATTAGTAATTGTAGTTTATGCAGTCAAAAGTTTAGGAGTTTTTGGCATCTCCGTGTGGTCCTGTTCGGTATCGCAGCTTGACTCGTCTAAAATGAAAACGTCTCAGGTTATGACAATAACCCATGTTCCCCGAGAAGGGAACGAGACACTGCGTCGTCGTGACGACACATTTGGGGAACGAGTACCCACTATGCCACACCAATCACTCCCTACCTAGTGTGAAGCTGGAAAACAGGCACACTTAGGAGGCGAGCACTCTAGTGCGAGGCGTCGCAGGGAGGTGCAGACTATAGTACCTTATGAAGGTGTGTGGAGTGGCCCACCCAGCCACCTCGCAGATCTCTTGCATAGAGGCTCCAGAAAGGAGGGCCACCAAGGAGGCTATGCCCCTGGTGGAATGAGCTCTCACGGGTATCAGTGAAGGCAACTTGCGCACCTGATAAGCCGTGGCTATAGCCTGGACAATCCAGTTACTGATTGTCTGTTTTGAAGCAGGCAGCCCTTTCCTGGGTGAACCAAAACACACCAACAATTGGTCTGACTTCCTCCACTGTGCAGACTTCTCCAGATAGATCCTCAATGCCTGAACCTGGCAGAGGAGGTGAAGTCTGCCCTCTTCCGCTGTCATGTGAGGTGGAGGATGGAAGGCCTGAAGAACCACTGACCGTGCCACATTAAATGGCACCTTGGGCACATAGCCCGGGCTGGGATGTAAGATGGCCTTAACTCCGCCCAGGGCAAACTTCAAACAAGTTGGCTTGATAGCCAAGGCCTGGAGGTCCCCCACTCTCCTCAGAGAGGTGATGGCAAGGAGAAAGGCCACCTTGAAGGTCAGGTTTCTCGCCTCGGCCGACTCCAGCAGCTCACAGGGTGCCCTTCGAGCACCACCGCCAGGTCCCAGGTTGGGACTCTGGAATGAGCCGCAGGCCTCATCCTCCGAGCCCCACGGAGGAACCGTACAATCAGATGGTGCTTCCCCAGCGGCCCATCACCTACAGGTGAGTGGAAAGCCCCAATGGCAGCCACGTACACCTTAAGTGTGGACGGGGTAAGACCGGCGGAGAAACAGTCTTGGAGGAACTCCAGCACTGAAGCCACTGGGCAGTTAACTGGGTCCACCTCACGATCTTTACACCAAGTGGAGAACACATTCCACTTCAGGCTGTACAGTCTCCTGGTGGAAGGAGCCCTAGAGCTGAGTAAGGTCTCCACAACACCTGCTGACAGGCCCTCTCCTAGGTACTGGGCCCCCTCAGGGGCCAGACCCAGAGGATCCACAGCTCTGGCCCGGGGTAAAATATTGTGCCCCCCGTCTGAGACAGCAGATCCCTCCTCAGAGGGACCTGCCATGGGAGGCCGTCCAGCAGGTTGATGATGTCGGAGAACCAAACCCTGGTCAGCCACCGGGGTGCTACTAGGAGAAGGCTGACACCCTCCCGGCTGACCCTCTCCAGAACTCCCGGGAGCAGAGCAATCGGTGGAAATGCATACAGACGCAGCCTCGGCCACGTCTGAGCCACGTCTGAGCCAGCCCCAGCGGAGCCAGATGGCGAGGGAGAACCACAGTGGGCAGCGTCTCGAGACGCAAAGAGATCCACTTCCACTGGGCTAAACCTCTCGCACATGGCCTCCACCACCTCTGGGTGGAGTCGCCACTCCCCGGGCCTCAGCGCCTGCCTCTACAGGATGTCTGCTCCCTGGTTTTGGTCCCCGGGGATGAACATCGCCCCTGAGGGAAGACATCACCCCCTGGGACCGCAGGAAGACCAGGTGTGCCAGTCTGCATAGAGGGCGTGACTTCAGGCCCCCCCCGATGATTCAGATACAATACTACGGCCGTATTGTCGGATCGTATCAGGACATGGTGGCCGTGGAGGTCCGGGAAAAAGCTCCTCAGAGTTTTGTAGACCGCCAGCATCTCCAGGCAGTTGAAGTGCCAGGAGGAATGCCGGGTCTCCCACAGACCTCTGGCAAAGAGGCCTTCCATTACCGTGCCCCAGCCAGAGAGGGAGGCATCTGTTGAAACGGTTTTCCGGCAACAGGATGCTCCCAACACTGGCCCCTGGGACAGGAACCAAGGTTTCTTCCACATGACGAGGGAACGAAGGCATCTGCGCGTTACCCTGATCATACGGAAAGGATTTCCCCTGGGAGAAAACCCCTTTGTCCTCAGTCACCACTGGAGGGATCTCATGTGGAGCAGGCCGAACGGTATCACGTTGGACGCTGTTACCTTGAGACCCAGCAGTCTCTGGAACTGCTTCACAGTGAGGCTGCGGCCTAGCTTCACTCTAGAGACCATCGCCAGTATGGACTCGACACGCGGGCGGACAACTGTGCCCGCATCGTGGTCAAGTCCCATACGACATCCAGGAACGTAGTCCGCTGGGAGAGCGTCAACACGCTTTTCTTCATGTTGAGTCTCAGCCCCAAGCACCTTATGTGGGCTAGAACAACATCTCGATGTCGAACAGCCATATCGCTCCACTAGGCCAAAATAAGCCAGTCGTCGATATAATTGAGTATGCGGATGCCCTGGAGTCTCAGCGGAGCCAGCGCCGCATCTATGCACTTCGTGAAGGTGCGAGGGGAAAGAGCTAGGCTGAATGGAATAACCCGATATTGGTACGCTTCACCCCCAAAAGCGAACCTCAGGAACTTCCTGTGAGATGGAAGGATGGAGATATGGACGTATGCATCCTTTAGATCTATCGTGACGAACCAGTCCTCGAACTGGATCTGACTCACAATGGCTGGAATTGTGAGCATCTTGAACCTGTATCTCCTCAGAGACCGGTTCAGATACCTGAGATCTATTATCGGACACAACCCTCCATCCTTCTTGGGAACTATGAAGTACCAGCTGTAGAACCCGGACTCCCTGTCTGGCAGAGGAATATGTTCTATAGCCTCCTTGACCAACAGAGAGTGTACTTCCTGTTCCATAACCCGCACCTGCTCTGGGCTGACCACAGTCCAGACCACCCCGTTGAACTTCGGGGGAGGGGAACTGAACTGTAGCCTGTAGCCCCGTTCTACAGTACGCATGGCACAGGCAGATATATTCGGAAGGCATGACCATGCACCGAGATAATCTGCTAAGGGAACCAGCCTCTCGAGGCCGGTCTCAGGTGTCAACCGAGCCACCTCCCCGACCCCCTGAAGCGGCTGACTGGCAGGGCGAAATCAAGGAAGATTTTCTGCGTGTGTACGCGATTGCTGGACCGCCGCAGGTCTTACTAGAGGCGGCTGGAGCAGCGGGTGTGAGCGAGAGCTCCGGGAAGAAAACGACCTTAGTCGCTCAACCCTGTGGGGGACAGCTCTCAGCTCTTGGAAGCCTTCTTGGCCTGAATGACGTCTCTCAGGTCACCCTTCAGCTGAGAAGGCGTCTTGCGAGAGCACTGTCTCTTTTGTCAAGCTCCCTCAGGAGGGGCGGGGGAGGCAACGTTCTGCTTCTGCACCTCACTGTGCAAGGAGCTAGATGACGGTCCAGGCTTCTTCGCCTCATGAAACCTCTCGATGACGGTATCCACTGCGCTGCCGAAGAGGCCAGAAGGCGAAATTGGGGCGTCAAAGAGAAAGTGTTTCTCCCTCTCCCTGATCCCCAACCGGTTGAGCCGAAGGTGTCTCTCAACGGACACCAAACCAGCCATGGAGTGGCCGATGGCGCGGTCCGTCTCCTTGGTTATACGGAGAGACAAGTCGATCGGAGTTCCGGAGTTCGGTGATATCCTCCGGAGTGGGTCCCTCGCCCTCATCCAGCTCCTTGAGGAGGTCGGCTTGGTATGCCTGCAATACCGCCATGGTACTATAAGCACTATAAGCCCTGCTGACCAACCTGGATGTATCGCGGCAAGGCTTAGTGGGCAGCGTCAGGGCTTTCAGCGATGCGGCCGCCCCGGGTGAGAGGTGGCTCGCAAGCGCCTCTTCAACCTGTGGCAGCGCCACATAACCCGACTCAGCCGCCGCCAGCACATTGGAAAAATCGAGCACAGGGGGATTAGATAAACGGGCTGAGAAGGGTCTTTCCCATGACTTACACAACTAATTGTTTCTCACTCTCCCTGATCCCCGACTCATTGTGTAAGTCAGAGAAGAACGGAAGACCCTGGCGCAGAGGCTGAACCTGACGCCTGAAAAAGCGTTCATCCAGTTTAGAAGGTGGCTGGATGTCCACTCTTTCCTGTCGCCAATCTAAGCTAAGCGTGGGTTATCACCTCCACCAGCTCCTCCAGAGTGGGTGTGTGGAATGGCGAAAGCTCCACATCACCTGCCTTGACACCCATAGCTTCTGACTCCTCGGAGTCAGATAGCCTGAGCATCGGATCCTCCGCCTCGCGGGAAGAAGCCGCTAAGCGGGCTTCCGCACGAGGCAGGAGGATATCTGAATCATCAGATGAGAATGAGGAAGATGCCTCAGCAGTCCTCAATCCCGTTGACAGATCCATCTGCGAGCCCCAGGATCTATGATGCCGCGCTGCCTCAGCAGATGCGGGCCCAGATCCCCGAGGCTGGCCGGCCTCATTGAACACGGCCAGCCACGAGCGCAGTACCCTCAGCGGCAGCTTCTCACAATCACCGCAGACCGCTCCCTCAAGAGTGGCCTGGGCGTGCTGGATCCAGAGGCACTGCACACAAAGTTGATGTGTGTCCATGCCCGTAATGAAACGCAGACATGGAGGCACACACTGCTTGAAATACTCGCTCGCCATTATAACAAAGAAATGCTTGTGAAAAGCTATCTGTGTTGTGTGCCGACATCCCTTTGTATCTTCCGGGTATGCCATCACATTAGGGGTGGGACAAAAAATCGATATGCGATTTATCGCGATATTTCCGGCCGCAAGACGTTATCGATACTCTGGCTCCAAGACAAGAAAAATCACAAATGCACCCGCGTCTATTAAATCAAAAGTTTGGGTCCATTTTGGATTTTGTAGTGACGATACAAAAAAAGCTCACTAAAGACTATATAATCGGCAAGAACTGTCTCGGAAAAATCAAATACAATGGCAACACAACCAACATGCATTCCCACCCTTATGCACCATCAGTGAATCAGCCTAAGCAGGATGACATTTGTAAGGCAAAGCTACCTTTTTCGATAGAACTGCTTGTGCTTGGTTTGTTACCACAATTATCTGTGTGCTTCCTCAGCGATGAAGTTCCACATTCGCGGCTATCTTTTCTTCAACTCCTCAGGATCCATCTCGACCGATCTCGAAGACTGCAGTGCAGGCAGATCACGCGCGCGCGGTTGTGATTCTTCTGGGAGTACCAATGCTTTCAGCACCAAAGACAAACAACAAATAAACTGATATGGATTTTAAATTATTTTATCAACTTGAAATACAGGTAAGGCATATTTTTGTAGATGTGTTCCTAAAAATATGCATAAATTTTTTCGGAACACATCAACAATATGTACATGCGCATATATGTATATATATATATATATATATATATATATATATATATATATATATATATATATATATATATATATATATATATATATATATATATATATATATATATTCGTTTGCATGTGACTGTTTAAAACCCGTGTTTAGACCCATGTTTCTCCCTTGTCCGACCCGACCCGCACCCGTATCCGACACAGTATAATGTTTTTCACCCGTGCAGGACTCTGGCACTGTGTACATGCTTAAAAGACAAGTTTATTATTGTACCGCTTGGTACTCAAATGTGACCATATTTTATTATATAAGGTTTTATACTGGGTGTTTTAGCACATTTTTAGTAATGTGTGCATTTTGCAATTTCCAAATATGAAATGTTGCTGCTATGAATAAGTTAGAGATGTGAACTTTATTTATTATAAATCATTTAGTAACAGAAACTGTTCTCTCATGGCTGTTTGATAGCTTTACACTCACCTAAAGGATTATTAGGAACACCATAATAATACTGTGTTTGACCCCCTTTCGCCTTCAGAACTGCCTTAATTCTATGTGGCATTGAGTCAACAAGGTGCTGAAAGCATTCTTTAGAAATGTTGGCCCATATTGATAGGATAGCATCTTGCAGTTGATGGAGATTTGTGGGATGCACATCCAGGGCACGAAGCTCCCGTTCCACCACATCCCAAAGATGCTCTATTGGGTTGAGATCTGGTGACTGTGGGAGCCATTTTAGTACAGTGAACTCATTGTCATGTTCAAGAAACGAATTTGAAATATTTTGAGCTTTGTGACATGGTGCATTATCCTGCTGGAAGTAGCCATCACAGGATGGATACATGGTGGTCACAAAGGGATGGACATGGTCAGAAATAATGCTCAGGTAGGCCGTGGCATTTAAACGATGCCCAATTGGCACTAAGGGGCCTAAAATGTGCCAAGAAAACATCCCCCTCACCATTACACCACCACCACCAGCCTGCACAGTGGTAACGAGGCATGATGGATCCATGTTCTCATTCTGTTTACGCCAAATTCTGACTCTACCATCTGAAGGTCTCAACAGAAATCGAGACTCATCAGAAAATGCTTTGCTGCATACCTTGGTTGTAACGAGTGGTTATTTCAGTCAAAGTTGCTCTTCTATCAGCTTGAATCAGTCGGCCCATTCTCCTCTGACCTCTAGCATCAACAAGGCATTTTCGCCCACAGGACTGCCGCATACTGGATGTTTTTCCCTTTTCACACCATTCTTTGTAAACCCTAGAAATGGTTGTGCGTGAAAATCCCAGTAACTGAGCAGATTGTGAAATACTCAGACCGGCCCGTCTGGCACTAACAACCATGCCACGCTCAAAATTGCTTAAATCACCTTTCTTTCCCATTCTGACATTCAGTTTTGAGTTCAGGAGATTGTCTTGACCAGGACCACACCCCTAAATGCATTGAAGCAACTGCCATGTGATTGGTTGATTAGATAATTGCATTAATGAGAAATTGAACAGGTGTTCCTAATAATCCTTTAAGTGAGTGTATATGCACGTACTGTACTTTAATGCTATTTCAAAAAAGATGAAGTTTTAATAAATGAAATACATGATCATATGACTTTTTTGATGCTTTTTTTCCATTTACAAAATGATATTGTGATATATTGTGGGTGATTTTCTTGCAATATATCGTCTGTCACAGAATCGCTGGTATCGTGATATATCGTTATTGTGGGCAAAATATTGTGATATTATCATATCGTGTGTTGACCTGTGATTCCCACCCCTACATCACATACTACATCATGACGCAACACCAATCAGGAATGGACTTATTTCATTCATTCTTCAGACGCGTTACGCTGGGGGCGTTCCCCAAATGTGTCATCACGACGACGCAGTTCGAGTTCCCTCGAAGGGGAACAATCTCATTGTTGTTGCTCTGTACACACACTATACACTGTGAATTCTGTAACGTTTTATTCTGTAATGTTATTTTCATGGGTGCTTAGGTGTGTATAAATGTATTATACAACTTAATTATATGGACTCCTTATATTTGGTTATTTGGTGTCCTTTTGGAGTCTCCAATGATCCTTGAAGCTTGCAAAAAGCTTGCAGTTTTCTGATTGTTTACTTTGCTGGATATAGCAAATGATGACAAAATGAACGTGTTTGATGAGATAAATGGCATATGCTTAATGAAAAAATAATAATTGCGATTAATCACGATTAATCACACAACAAGAGTGCGATTGATCACAATTTTTAAAAAAATTATCGACTGACAGCCCTAATATATTTGTAAAAATTACTACTATTTATGACAATATATGTCCTTCTCTGAGACCGAAAAGCCATTTGTGCTTGTGGGCTTGTGTGCATCCTTTGATAACAAACACTTGGGAATGCTTTTGAACGGAGAATGAAAATCCTGTTCAGCATCAGTGCGTGCTTGGTTTTGGCCGAGCTCATAAGAGACCAGATCCGCTTTGATTTGTTGCGTTGTGGTTGGTGGTCAGGTTGTGCAGCCAGAGGCGCAGATTTAGCCTGCAATATCACTAACATCAGTCATCACTCTTACTGCCTCTTATTAGGATTTACCTGACCTCCCCGATGCCTGCAAAACTCCAGCCAGTCCCAAAATATGCACAGAAAGTGACAAGGAGGATATGCGAAAAAGAAAGTGATGTAAAAGAAAGAGCGAGAGAGTGACGTACCGGGGCCTCGTTTGCATGAGAAACAAGCTGCCACTGCTGAAGGGTGCCCTGGAGGGTCATTACAGCTGACATTTGTGTGTCATTGGATCATTTCCTTCCACCTCAGCCATAGCGTGCTCTGCGTCGTGCTCTCTCTTTATGGAGAGGAGTCTTGCTTTTTATTGCACCCTTGTTTTGTTATTTGCATTTACAGAGTGAACTCTGAGGTTACATGCCTTCATTGAGTCGACCTGCTCTGCCTCTGTACTCCCACAGAGACTGTTTGTGTAATTGTAAAGAAACTAAGTGTCTGAAACAGCCATGCCCCTCTAAAATACCTTAACTAGCTTGTAAAGTCCATTGAAAGGTCACAGTAAAATATTTTCTTTCAAAGCCCCCCATCTCGCATCGACTGCAGGGGATGTTTTTAGCTATTCAGTGTTTTAACCATCATGACGGCAATTTGAGACATCTGCAGTCATACGAGATTACTTTCGAATGGTCTATGCAAGTTTACTGTAAGTGCATAACAAAAAAGAAATTATCTTTACTATGAACACTGGAAGATTCTTTAAATCCAGTGCATCTGTTTCCAGGACATCGTCAGCCTGGGAAATGGATTTGTTTGAACAGATTCTTTATACGATCGTGAAGTGATGTCTGTCTCGCCACATGACGTGAGTTCTGCAAAAAGAAGGAAGACAAATTTGAAGCAAATTGTTTTCAGTGCAGCATCTGCAGGCCAGCTCTAATACCAGTTCAAGCTCCTGCTCGAACATTTTCGTTGCCCCGTGAATGTTGTACAGACAAGTGAAGATGAAAAACTAGTAATGTCTTCATCGGACTAGGCTTTGAAGTGCGGACATCTGCTTTGTATTTTATCGCCGATCACTACTCGGCCATCCAAAAAGCCACAATTTCCACTCAAGCGTTTGCTTAGGATTGTTGTAATTAAATACTTAAGTTTTATTGGCTTCCCCTCTTGCAGAAGACTTCCGTAGGGCAAATGCTCAAAAGGAATGGAAGAGCTGACTGTAGATTGTGACAGATTAAGAGGCAATAAAGTTCAGAACGAGTTCAAGCCAGGAGGGTTGTGAGGCAGTGACCTGGCTTTTCCTTTTACACACCGTAGTTTAGAGAGTAAAGCGCAGACAAGCTCCGCGCAGTCCTAACACATTCGGAATAAGTTGACAGAAGAAAGTCTAGTGAGATAAAAGGGGACAAGAGATAAGAGATGTTCAGAAGTGATGCAGTCAGTGTGTGTGGTAGAAGGAGCGCATGAAAGAGAAGGCAGATGACTTTCTGAGAAGAGAAGAATCAAGTTCAGAGGATGAGTGAAAAGAGAAAAGGAAAGTTTAGAAAAAAGGACAAATGATTTGTAAGAGATTATGCAAAGTGTGTGTGTAAGAGAGAAAGCAGAGGTTGTCTGAAGTATAAGCATATGTAGTATGTCCATATATATATATATATATATATATATATATATATATATATATATATATATATATATATATATATATATATATATATATATATATATATACAGGGAGTGCAGAATTATTAGGCAAATGAGTATTTTGACCACATCATCCTCGTTATGCATGTTGTCTTACTCCAAGCTGTATAGGCTGGAAAGCCTACTACCAATTAAGCATATTAGGTGATGTGCATCTCTGTAATGAGAAGGGGTGTGGTCTAATGACATCAATACCCTATATCAGGTGTGCATAATTATTAGGCAACTTCCTTTCCTTTGGCAAAATGGGTCAAAAGAAGGACTTGACAGGCTGAAAAGTAAAAAATAGTGAGATATATTGCAGAGGGATGCAGCAGTCTTAAAATAGCCAAGCTTCTGAAGCGTGATCATCGAACAATCAAGCGTTTCATTCAAAATAGTCAACAGGGTCGCAAGAAGCGTGTGGAAAAACCAAGGCGCAAAATAACTGCCCGTGAACTGAGAAAAGTCAAGCGTGCAGCTGCCAAGATGCCACTTGCCACCAGTTTGGCCATATTTCAGAGCTGCAACATCACTGGAGTGCCCAAAAGCACAAGGTGTGCAATACTCAGAGACATGGCCAAGGTAAGAAAGGCAGAAAGTCGACCACCACTGAACAAGACACACAAGCTGAAACGTCAAGACTGGGCCAAGAAATATCTCAAGACTGATTTTTCTAAGGTTTTATGGACTGATGAAATGAGAGTGAGTCTTGATGGGCCAGATGGATGGGCCCGTGGCTGGATTGGTAAAGGGCAGAGAGCTCCAGTCCGACTCAGACACCAGCAAGGTGGAGGTGGAGTACTGGTTTGGGCTGGTATCATCAAAGATGAGCTTGTGGGGCTTTTTCGGGTTGAGGATGGAGTCAAGCTCAACTCCCAGTCCTACTGCCAGTTTCTGGAAGACACCTTCTTCAAGCAGTGGTACAGGAAGAAGTCTGCATCCTTCAAGAAAAACATGATTTTCATGCAGGACAATGCTCCATCACACGCGTCCAAGTACTCCACAGCGTGGCTGGCAAGAAAGGGTATAAAAGAAGAAAATCTAATGATATGGCCTCCTTGTTCACCTGATCTGAACCCCATTGAGAACCTGTGGTCCATCATCAAATGTGCGATTTACAAGGAGGGAAAACAGTACACCTCTCTGAACAGTGTCTGGGAGGCTGTGGTTGCTGCTGCACGCAATGTTGATGGTGAACAGATCAAAACACTGACAGAATCCATGGATGGCAGGCTTTTGAGTGTCCTTGCAAAGAAAGGTGGCTATATTGGTCACTGATTTGTTTTTGTTTGGTTTTTGAATGTCAGAAATGTATATTTGTGAATGTTGAGATGTTATATTGGTTTCACTGGTAAAAATAAATAATTGAAATGGGTATAAATTTGTTTTTTGCTAAGTTGCCTAATAATTATGCACAGTAATAGTCACCTGCACACACAGATATCCCCCTAAAATAGCTAAAACTAAAAACCACTTCCAAAAATATTCAGCTTTGATATTAATGAGTTTTTTGTGTTCATTGACAACATGGTTGTTGTTTAATTATTAATGTTGTAAAATTAATCCTCAAAAATACAACTTGCCTAATAATTCTGCACTCCCTGTAGAGATATATATATATATATATATATATATATATATATATATATATATATATATATATATATATATATATATATATATATATATATATATATATATATATATATATATATATGGAATAAAGGTGATGTAAATGTAATTACAATATGTTTGTTTGAACATCTTGACCGGGCTAGGCATAAAGACATAATATAAATCAGTTTGACCAATGATGTGAGTTTGGGTGAGACTACGTGTTTAGGATTTTTTTTCTTAGGCAGAAACAAAGACTACATTTATGACTGGACTATTTTAAAAATGTACAAAACTACATAACATATGACTAAAAATCAAAACTTAGATGTCATGTTCTGAGACTGAAAATCCATTTATATACAAACACAAACACACACACAGTATTTACCAACTTTTATGTTAGATGCGTTTAAAGGCACAATATGTATGATTTTTGGATTTAAAAAAACACTAGAAAAATGTTAAATATTTTGTTGACTTGTGTACTTACATTATCCCAAATGTTTCCAAGAATGTTTAAATCCAGAGAAATAAGCAATTTTATCCAGAACTGACCCTGTCCGTACGTCGCCTATCAATGACATTATACCCGCGCTACCCTCGATTTCCACTCAACACAGTTAGTCTCATTGTTTAAATCTTGTTTGCTTGATTTTCTGTGAGTACCATGTTTTACCATACCTAATATCGATCTAGCTTACTGCAGTGTGCAACAAGTGTCTGATAGTAGCTACCGAGTGAACGCACAGAGTAGCATTATAACAGAACTTTCAACACACTCAAATATCTTATATGATAAAACAGTGCTGCGTTACCCCACATGCGCATGATCGGAGGAAGCGTAAGTGGTCGTCTGCGGTATAATAAAAGCTCCACTGCTCTCGAGCTGTGGTTCGTGCTTGTCTCTCATTAGCAATTGCTCTAGCGGCCTCATTCCGCTCCAAAGGCTTTCAGCCCCACCCTGCTTTATACTACAGTAGCGTTAATAAATATTTGATACATTAGCTCATCCATGAATATGATTTCTGCCCGAGTCCCATCAGATTATTTTCCACCGTTTGCAGAGGTGAAGACAACAACTCCCATGATTCCACGAAATCAAGGCGTCATTACATATTGTGGCGAAAATTACATATTGTGCCTTTAATCAGAGTTAATCGATTTGACAGCACTACTTTAAATCTTTACAAAGTACAAAATAAATCTATTTCACTATAGCTACAACACATCTGTGAATGCTCTACTCCTGCGCTGTGAACACCAGAGCTCACTCCTCCTTTATCTGCCAGACCACCGCCACACAACCCTGACCGTCAGTCTCTTTTGTCAGGAAATGGAACACATTCCTCCACTTTCTCCCTTTCACGTTCCCTTGTTTTCTCCCTGCTGCAGGCGACTTCGTGCAGTATGTTAGGAAATGAGTGAGAGCATGCGAGTAAAACAGAGCGAAAACAGAAGGTTAAGCACATTTTAATGAGAATTGCCCTACTAACAAGCGAGGTGACCCCCACAGCAGCCCAGTATGCCTGGAGACAGACGTGCCGCACAGCCCATTGAAGGGGCTTCGTCATGTAATGAGCCTCATGTTTGCGTGTCAAAGTTCTTCTCGTTTCTCAACCGCAGCCTCCCTGAACGCCAATCAGGTGCCTCTTTTGTCTACCTACCGATCTTTTAGCGATCGACGACATGACAAAGCCGTTAGTGTGCTGGTGACTCAGGACTAAAAGTGCTTGGAGATTACTCTACAAATGTTGTTGTACACTGATTGTCCTGATTATGGGTTAAGTATTAAATCCATGTGTGTTTCTCCCTGCACTGCCAAAGCTGTTTTAGTCATCAGTTACTCCCTGAAGCAAGAGCTCTTTAAAGTGAAAAAGCGAGTGCTAGCTGACGCTGGATTATGTTCAGTCGTGTGCAAAACAGTGTTATAATACTGATCGCTCATAAAGTGAAGCAATAATGGGTACAGATGACTGCCAAATGCTTTCTCTTCCTCTTATAGCTTCTATTGTCGGAGTTCATAAAAATATGTGATTGTAAATTGTGCATAGTGAAAAGGTGTGTTACTACTCAAGAGAAGCTGTGTATGTACTTGAGTGAGTGCAAAACTGTCCCCTGGGCCATGGCTGGCATTTGTTGTCCTCCTGGCTGCCATCACAGCGAGATGATGGATGACCACCCACAAGTGGTGCTGGCCAGGGGTTCTGAGTCCTGCTGGTGGTTTATCTAATGAAAACCTGGCATATCTACAACCCAAAGCACCATCTGCTACAGGGCACCATGTCTGGTTCTCCTGTTGAAGACAAAAGCCACAATCAGGGTTGTGTGCCACTCAGAACTTAATTGAAAATGCCTTAAATTCCAATTCAGTTCCTGAATTTGAAGTGAGGTAGCAAACAGGATGAAGAATTGCAAATTAAATTTAAGAGATCAAATTTCCCTTGAGCTTTTGACATATAAGAGGTCATCATACTATAAGAATATCCTGTAAGTTTCAGAACTGAAAACTTCCTTGTTAGTCTAATTAAAGCTTTTATTGACACCAGGCCCAGCAAACGACGTTTTTCAAAGTTGGGATCTATGACGTCAAAGGGGGGCAAGCACCGCCTCTGCAGAAGAAGATCAACGCCTACTTCATCTCTGCCTGTTTAGCCCCGCCCACCGATTGACACATGAAATGCAATAGAATAGGTAGCCTAAGTAACATAGGCCTAGTGTTAAACCAGATCAAGCTACCAAGCAATAAACATGCCGTTGAGGATTACAAAATATTGTGCAATGCCTGGGCTCACCAGTAATGCAACATGTAAGTAACTGTGTTAATTCTAATGCCTGATCTGAAATGTAATGATTCATGTACAGTCAGATGTTCTTTGTCTGTGTCAGTAAATCAAACCAGTGACTATGCGTTGTTTCTCTTAGTACACTGTAAAAAAATTAAGGCCTCTCCAATTCAAAATTTTCTAGTGACTGATCAGTGATCACATCAAAATTTTTCAATTGGCCAAATTGAATTTCTGTGAATTGAATTTTATCCATTGTGGCAACAGTCTGTTAACATGGGCTCAATTAGAAATAACATGTTGAGCCAATGGAAAAATGTACCAACACTGTAAAAAATGTCAGACCTCTACAAAATCAAAAATTTTCCAGTTGGCCTAATTTAATTTCTGTGAATTGATACAATTTAATTCACAGAAATTAAATTTGGCCAACAAAAAAATGTAGATGTGATCGGTCACTAGAAAATTTTGAATTGGAGAAATGTTTTACAGTGAAACTCTGAGGTTGGTCCAATTAAATATTTTAAATTGTAGTAACAATTGTTTATTTCTCACTGTCCCAAAAGACAAAAATGACTAAAAACATAAATATCGTCGCTGTCCGATGAAACTCACGTATGTCCAAAACGCTTACTTTTCAGGAAGTGAAAAAAACACTGTATTTCAAAAGCAGTTGAATGTAGCGTTGTCATACTTGGTACAGCATCTTTACATGTAACCATATTCTTGACAGTGTAATGATATAATCCACATTTGACCAAAATTGAGTTTAAATGGACATACGTGCATATTTTACAGTAACAGTGATCGATACGCGTTCTTCCGATCATTAATTAGAATGGCAAAGTCGCGTTTCAGCAGAGGAATACGTGAGGAATACAGAGGAATACATGCTGGATATTCTCAGCCTCTGGCAAGCGGTGATCGCAGTATGAGTGAGGCATGTTCTAGTGACAATCATGACAGTAGCATTACAGGCTATAATTTGATCAGTTTGACTGAGAAAAAAAAGGCTGAATCTTATCAAAGAGACCGAGTTTATTTACATACTAGCAAGCAAACTAATCTGTGAAGAACTAGATTAGAACTAAACTGTGGAGAGCTTCAATGTCGTACTTTCGGCTATCCAGTGCTGAGCTTCGATGAAACAATTTCACGAGACCGGCGAGACCAGCGAGATGCTTCCACAGGGCGGGAGATACGCGGCGTGATTGACAGCTTTGACACCAAATGGATATACGTGAAAATCAGATGACATGTTTTCACAACTTTTCATTGGCCATTTAGATATGTGACGCATACTGTATACGGAAATGAACCTGGACATTCAATCCGTCGAAAAATCTCAAAATCGGCAAAATGGACATACGTGGTTTTCATCGGACAGCGACGATATATTAAAGCTACACTGTGTAACTTTTTTAGTTTATTCTTAGCTAAAAACACTTAGTTCTTTCAAAAATATATGTGCTCATTAATGTATATTTACTTCTTTCAAGTAATAAAGTATTCTCGTAAGTTTATAATATGCCATTGAAAATACATACGGGTAAGGGGTTCGAATGGGGGTCGCCATGTTGCCTCTCCATCTTGAAAGTACATTAGCCAAAGAGGGACATACCCGTAAATTCGCTTTGCCTTTCGCGTTTTTACACTCGATGGCACCGTGTCGAATGTGAAGAGGGGGATTGCTTGAGACTGCTATATGAAAACCTGAAAGCCTTTTTGAAAGTCTGTTGCTGATGGAGGATCACTCTTATTCTCGAGGATATGTAACAGAGTCACCAAGGAAGCGAAAAAGAGAATTAAGACGGCAACACAACAGGCAAATCAACACTAATGGACGAGGTCAAACTGGAAGCCATGTTAATCTTGGACTAAATCGGCCACCGTAGGAGTTAAAACGAAATCGGAATTGGGAGGAACAGAAACTAATATTTACTAGATGGTCATATACATTTTCACCGCTAGATGGTGGAAAATATCACACAGTGTAGCTTTAAGCAAAATGATCACAGACAACAGGGTTGACATTTTATCACATTACTTTATTAACAAGTCAATTCCAACACAGGATATTTGGGGAAATTACCTTTTTTTCAATACGGAAAAACTCTGAATATTCAAGAAGTCTTCTGCAATGTCTTATGTGGTGAAGAAAATGCGACACTGCATAGGGTAAAAACCTGCAATAAAAATAAAACATTAACATTAATGACAAAGTTCCTCTGCATCACATCTGGCAAGTGACAGAACAGAAGTTACTTCATTATATAATGAGACGAATGAATGGACGAATAAGAAAATCACGAGCTTGACCGACGCCAAATGCAATCTAACGTCACTGTGTTCAATGGTTGCATATATCACACAAATTACTTAATTTACTTTTTACCTATTATTTTAGAAATATAAGACATGAGGAAAATAAAACTATTTGCTACCATTAGACATGTATGTGGTAAACGAGAACACACTCATGAAACCAATGAATGCATGAACTCGTGATTATACAAATGTCTTTTAAACTTCATACCGGGTCATGAAGAAAAACTCTGGAGAATAATTTCAGTGCTCAATACTCACCAACGTCTAGTGACGATGAATATTTCTATTCTCTTGGGAATGTTTGTTTCGGTCTTCATCACCGGCTGGTTTGGCTGGTTTGGCTCTGCAGTCTGCCCGCCTCGCGCTCGCACTCCCGCTCCCGCGCTCCGCATTTGAAATCTCCACATGAACAGTTTTCCTCAAGCACATTTTGCACATGCGTATACAGTTTTTCAGACGTAGGACTTGTTCATCCAACATGGATTTTTCACTTCGACTTCATAGATTGACTGAGCACAATTAAAATGTTCTGTGAATATATAATTTTAATTTTGAGTGAAAACCTTAAGCTATGATTAGTACAATGCATCTTTTTGCATGGGGATAATTATTTGGAAGTAATTTATTGGGCCAATATGTAATGATCAATTTTCACAATTTTTCCCCAAAAATTGTTTTACAGTGTAGGATGAAAATTATCTGTTATTTAACGTGATTAAATTCTATAAAGAAAGCAATCAAAGAAAGCTCCCTTTGAAATTGTTTGAGCAGCACGCACTGAACCTGTCAATCAAACAGGAGAGTTTATCAGTGACGTGTTTATCAGTGACTCCCGTTTTATTCAACAAATATCTTAACTATATCACGTTTACACTGTTAGTGAAGATGAAAGCATTCGTTAGTGTACAGAAACTGAGTTTCAATGGCGAGATCACTGCTTTCATGCGCTCAACATTTCTGTGATCGGCTACACTGATCATCTTTCATCTCTGCAACCTTTCATGCCACAATCTTAATATAATGCCATAGTTCTAAATATAATGACATATATCTAAATGTAATGCAACACTTTTCCCGATTAGTTAACCATGAGAGCTATAATAGTAAAAATGCACTAAAAGAGAGGGAACACTGAAGTTTACACTGAAGTCTCACAGCAGACACGACCCTTAGAAAAGAGCGTTCAGAGCAGAGGGTAGGTCAGGGTAGGAAAAATGCCTTTTATTTATAAATTATGACAATTGTTGACGTAAAAAGCATTCTAACATTATAAGTGCATGTTATATGGATGTTCAATTTGACATTAATTGAAATACAAAAGAAATGCATACAACTGTTTTTTTTTTTAACTAGACAAACATTGAATGTTAAAGGTTTAGGCCTTTAGATGGATGGATGGATGGATGGATGGATGGATGGATGGATGGATGGATGGATGGATGGATGGATGGATGGATGGATGGATGGATGGATGGATGGATGGATGGATGGGTGGTTAGTTGGTTGGTTGGTTTTCAAATTTCAATTCAACTTTCTGTGGATGGATGGATGGTTGGTTTGTTGGCTTTCAATTTCAATTCAACTTTCTGTGAGGCATGGTCAATTCAAACCAAATTCATTAAATGAAAGGGAAACAGTTTGTCAATTCAAAATTTCACAAAGTTCTATGATAACTCTGTTTTATCTTTCAAATTCAACTCCTGCCATCTAAATCTGTTTCTATTTAGGGGAAGTCGGTCCGGAGAGAAATGTTCCATGTGAACGGTAGTTTAAAGGGGCTATATGCGTGTTTCTGAAATTTAAACTCGCGACTGACACCTCTGGCCAAAAAACAGAACTGCTCTTCATTTCTGCTCGCTCTCGCAGCGCGCGCTCGTACGTGCACACTTCACAAGTCATCTGCTGCAAGGAGGTCAACATTATGTTTACAGAGGTAAGAACAGTCAAATACATATATTGTTTGAGATAAGTGTTCTCTTATCAAAACGTCAAACGTGTAGCTGACAAACTACACAAAAAATTAATACATTAAATAAATAAATAAACCCATTTCGCAATTGGCATACACGCTGATGAAGGGCGCACAGACCGAAACTTTCGTAGAATATTAAAAACACAAATCTGAGCACTGTCCTTGACCACTTATTATACACAAGTAGCTTACTATCACCAAGTATGAAAGACACATATACATAATACTATTTAGCAATATTTATTGACTACATGTCTTATGTGAAATAAAATGCATCACACTTTACATCTTCATTTACCTCTTATTTTTTGTTAAGATGTAGAAACAACAAACAATATAATGTAGCTTTACATGGCTATATAATAAATAATCCATCAGTTTTATATAGCGCTTTTCTAGACACCCAAAAAGACTTTACATTACTGATGCACTATTCATATTTATTTTTGTTTATATATATATATATATATATATATATATATATATATATATATATATATATATATATATATATATATATATATATATATATAAATAAATATATATAAAATTCTAAATCTTATCTTGAGGCATCATTTCTGTGAGCAATTGTGTACTTAGCTGAATGTCATACAGAACATGAAATGAAACTTGGCTCTAATTACTACCCCTCCCTCCCTTCATAGCCGATGTTCACTCTAGTCCTTGCAATGCGCCGGTCTCTCTCAATCTTCGACCTTTTTTGGCCACTTGTCAGGGGTTTAACTTTTTTAGTCTTCTGTGGAGTTACTGTTGGTGTCCGAGTTGTCCTGGGTCTCTTCTGTGTATTCGTTAAATCCATTGCACTGCTTGCGAGTGTAGGCTACTCGCTGACTAGCGGTGGTGGCAGGCAGAGTGATCTGAAACGTTTAACATGAACGCGCTTGACGTCACATCCGCAGACAGCGCGGGAAAAGACGACCCGTCAGAAAATATGAAAAATAGGATACAGGCTTATAGGTGCACCCACTGTGAGCGGACAAGGTGTCAGTATGCTCATCAGGAGATGTTTGAGTCATAAATGGTAAAATAAAAAGGCTATAGTTACGTTTATTTTGGGGAAAAAGTTGCATATAGCCCCTTTAAAGGACCTGGTCACACAGCATTAACTACACATCGGCATCATGCGCCATTAAAGAAATGAGGCTTGCGTGTGAATGTTCAAGTGCATTTTGTGCATGTGTTTTTTAATTTGTGTAGCATTGTGCACAAACTGTGAAACTCCCTGGATATCGTCTGGCCCTCGTTATACAGTAATGATTGATAACAGCCATTATTTTTTGTTTGTTTGGTGTGCAATGGGATGTAGAGATTATCTAAATGAGCATTAACACAAGATTTCCTGTCAGCATTTGTTTAACATTTGGAGTTTTAATGAGTTCTGTCTCTGGATTTTGAATAATGTGAATACATAGCGGATAGCGCGTAAACTGGATCCACCTTGACTTTAGCAAATTAATTAGGCAACGGATTAAGATCTTTAATAAAGTCTGACACATAATATAGTAGAAAATTTAATCCAAGTTGAAAACATGCAGTTCTTTCAATTCTCTAGTTAATTTCCAAGTAGAAAATTGGCTTTAATTAAAAAATGCAATTGAACAGGTAATGCTGCAGTCACGTTATTCGCTCAGCAAGCTATTTATCCAGTTTTTCTCTACCCTCAATCAATATACATCAACCAGCAGTTGTTAGTTTCAACTTCAGACGCACTTTATTATTTCAGCCTTTGGTGAGATATTTGTTTGGTCTCTGTGAGACTTCAAGAAGATGAATCAAGAGTGACTCATTCTGTTACTCATAAGCACTTGTGGGCTTTCCAAACCGCAAACATTAGTGAACTACAGCCAGACAGTTAGCTACTGAGATAACGCTGTTGTAACTAGACGCAACACAGTTTTATAAACAACCAAACAACCACAGAACAGTCAAAATAACAGAGGCAATGAAGCAGCAATATTTCTCTTACAGGGATAGTTTGCCCAAAAATGCAAATTCTGTGATCATTTACTCCCTCTTATGCTGCTCCTGACCTGTATGACGTGCTTTCTTCTGCGGAATACAAAATATATATATTTTATTTTATGAGTAAATAATAACAAACAAATATTTTTTGAGTGAACTATCCTTTTAAGATGTAAGTTGCCACAAATTCCTACAGATCTTTGTATGTCAAAGTGAAAAAAAAAGTTGCACTTTCCAAGTCTTATTGTGAATGATTCATTGAGGCTCCTTATTAAAAATATCATTGACTATTGACTTTAAAATCGTGATGTAATGAAAGTAGTGACAGATCTTTTCTTCTGTTCTGTGATGTACATCCGAGTGGAACAGACAGGGGCAGAGATAGTGATTTGGGGGTCCTAAGCAAATCCCCCAACTCACCAACTGTGTTTTTTTTTTTTTTACTTTTGTACCCCTTATTTGCTAGTTTATTTACCCCTTCACATCTTGTATATGGGATTGTGCAAATTCAGCAATTAATTAGTCAACCGGATGTTGTTCTAAAGTCGTATTGCCTTATAATTATTAATTTTGGGGGGGATTACGAAAGAAGAAATTAAAAAAAAAAAAAAAAAAAAATCATTCTTGCATGTAAATGTGGCTTTCTTAAAGGGGCTATATGCGTTTTTCTGAAATTTAAACTCGCGACTGACACCTGTGGCCAAAAAACAGAACTGATCTTCATTTCTGCTCGCTCTCGCAGCGCGCACTCGTACGTGTACACTTCACAAGTCATCTGCTGCAAGGAGGTCAACATTATGTTTACAGAGGTAAGAACAGTCAAATACATATAATGTTTGAGATAAGTGTTCTCTTATCAAAACGTCAAACGTGTAGCTGACAAACTACACAAAAAATTTATCCATTAAATAAATAAATAAACCCATTTCGCCATTGGCATACACGCTGATGAAGGGCGCACAGACCGAAACTTTCGTAGAATATTAAAAACACAAATCTGAGCACTGTCCTTGACGACTGAGCACTGTCCTTGACCACTTATTATACACAAGTTGCTTACTATCACCAAGTATGAAAGACACATATACATAATACTATTTAGCAATATTTATTGACTACATGTCTTATGTGAAATAAAATGCATCACACTTTACATCTTCATTTACCTCTTATTTTTTGTTAAGATATAGAAACAACAAACAATATAATGTAGCTTTACATGGCTATATAATAAATAATCCATCAGTTTTATATAGCGCTTTTCTAGACACCCAAAAAGACTTTACATTACTGATGCACTATTCATATTTATTTTTGTTTATATATATATATATACATATATATATATATATATATATATATATATATATATATATATATATATATATATATATATATATATATATATATATATATGCGAAGTCAAATGCGAAGCCGATGTTCACTCTAGTCCTTGCAATGCGCCGGTCTCTCTCAATCTTCGACCTTTTTTGGCCACTTGTCAGGGGTTTAACTTTTTTAGTCTTCTGTGGAGTTACTGTTGGTGTCCGAGTTGTCCTGGGTCTCTTCTGTGTATTCGTTAAATCCATTGCACTGCTTGCGAGTGTAGGCTACTCGCTGACTAGCGGTGGTGGCAGGCAGAGTGATCTGAAACGTTTAACATGAACGCGCTTGACGTCACATCCGCAGACAGCGCGGGAAAAGACGACCCGTCAGAAAATATGAAAAATAGGATACAGGCTTATAGGTGCACCCACTGTGAGCGGACAAGGTGTCAGTATGCTCATCAGGAGATGTTTGAGTCATAAATGGTAAAATAAAAAGGCTATAGTTACGTTTATTTTGGGGAAAAAGTTGCATATAGCCCCTTTAAATATTTAAAAGAAAGGATTCAAACAACAATCCCATGGAACTCGCTCCATATTCCAAGTATTCTGAAGACCTACAGTAGTGTTTGGCAAGAAACAAAATGTAATGGAATCTATTAAAACAAAATGGAATCTATTATTAAGCGAAAATCGTTACATTGCTGTGTACATTCATGCGAGTGCGTTTGCGCACAGGAAAAACATACAAGCAAATCATTTTGAGAAATCAAGACAAATAAAATCATGATATGTAACATGAGGTATATAAACCTTAAAAGCATGTGTAAACATAAAAAATGTCCTGGCTAATCCAAGCATTATAATGGCAGTAAAGGGAAGCCCAAAATTCAAAGCCCAAAAAAGTGCATCCATCCATTATAAAGTAATCCACCCGGCTCTGGGGGGTTAATAAAGGCCTTCTAAAGTGAATGGATGGGTTTGTGTATGAAAAATATCCATATTTAAAACTTTATAAAATAAAATATCTAGCTTTCGGTGGACCGCCTTCCGTATTCAACATACAAAGAAAGTGTAACGCCTCTCGCAGTTCAGAACGCTTGCGCTGCGTCCATCTTCATAAGTCGCGCCAGTTATGCCTTTTTCCATAAGTTGAATAATAAAGGCAGTCTGGCAGAAGGTAGATATTTTATTTTATAAAGTTTTAAATATGGGTGAAAAATGAAAAATCGTTAAACGCTGAAGTACGATTATTATCAATGACGCAATAACGACACTGCACAATGAATCTGTTATTTATATTGTGTCTATACTTTGTTTATTATAATGAGAGGATTCACGAACGTGTACAACTCAACACAGAACAAATACTCTGGATTCTGACTCTTAAACACCTTTGATTGGCCAATGCGTTCAAGAGATCAACAGAGATGTGTGATTGGCTACATTGGATGGAAGCAGATCTGAATGCAAGTTTACAATTGATTGTAAATAAGGAGCGGGTTTAAGTGGAATAAATCATTGGAGAAGTCCAGCATACGTCACCAGAGAGAAGCCAAGTTTCACCAGAAGATCGTGTCATGATTTTGGTGATGTTGGCGAGGGACATGGGAGGAGCGAGGGGTGGGTGATTGAGAATGAGCACCACCTGTGAGTCACACCGGTCTCGAGTCCTCTCATGAGGGAGCCCGGAGACATATAAGGAGGATGAGAGAGGGCCAGGCCTGGAATTTTTGTGTTGTGTTTTGTTTATGTTTGTTTTGTACGTAGGCGGCAGTCGTCCGTGAGGGGCTGCCACAGATTATTTTATTTTGTTGATTTATTTTATTAAAGTTGTTAAACGTTCGCCGGTTCCCGCCTCCTTCTTCCCACACGAACAAACATTACTACAGTGATATTTGAATTAAAAACTATGAGGTCAAAAAAAAGAAGTACAAATAAAAAGATATGCATGAATGAATCGTTCACAATAAGATCAATAACATGTATTTAGAAAAAGATGAATTTTTATTCAATGCCAACTTTAAAAGCATACAATCTGTTTTAAAATAGATTAGAACTGCTAGTCAAACCAACTATAAACAGACATTTGCTATGCCAATAGGAGAGGTTAGTTTGTAGCTGTCTAATTAAATGACTAAAGTGACGTGCTAGCAGATTGAGAGGAGACCAGTGAGTAAAGGACATCTGAAGGGCAGCCAGGACGAATGGAAGCGACACTCCCTCTACACAGGTATTCCAATTCAGCAGAAAACATCACTATGTCAGCTCGGTGGACCCTCACTATAGGCCCCCTCCACACCTATATCACACTGTTCCACTCTCCTACACACACATTGTGCCAACACTTCCTGCGTTCTCATTGCCAGCGTGGCTGAGCCTCTGGTGGGTTGTTGGATTCAGGCGTCGGGGGCACAAGCCAGCATGAGCGCTCTGTGAACACAGCCATGCATATGACAGCTCCATGGGACAACGTACAAGCGCGTGCATTTGTCTTGCTGTTCCTGCCCTAATCAGATCATCCCTGGGGTACGTCTGATTGACGCATTCTATCCGCCTTCTCACTCTTTTCTGTGGGAAGTGCTGGCATGGCATGGGATACAGCAGAGTGTGTACATGAGCATGAATGTGAGCACATTCATCCTAAGTAACTAGACGTATAAAATGCCTTTTCTTCTCCACCATATGATGCTGATAATGTATTTGTTTTTACCCTAAGATCTTTCAGTTCATAACTACTTTCCACAATAAATACATTTAATTCACTAGTATTTTAGCATAGTGTTTCACAGTATTTTAATGTAAAAGCCTGTGTTTTATTCACTTAATGCACTATAAGACTGCTGTGTTATATTTAAAGGGATAGTTCATCTAAAATAATTAGCATATTATTTTATAATATATATCCAAACAATTTCTTCTGTGTGAACACAAAAGCAGATATTGTCTAAAAGCTTGTGGTTTAGACCCCATTTACATTTCATTGTATGTGGGAAAAAATGCCCATTTTTTTAAATATGTGCATTGTAATTTCATTCCATTGAGTTTGTTTACCATTGTGAAAAGGGAGTGCTCTTAATTGTATTGAATGCACTTCAAATCTTCAAAGTATATATATATATATATATATATATATATATATATATATATATATATATATATATATATATATATATATATATATATATATATATATATATATATATATATATATATATATATATATATATATATATATATATATATATATATATATATATATATATATATATATATATATATATATATATATATATATATATATATATATATATAAAGTGGAGATGGTGGTCCAGTGGGTTAAACCACTGAATTGATATGCAGAAGGTTGCTGGTTCAATCCCAGCGGTCACCACCAGTGTGTCCTTGAGCAAGGCACTTTACTCCACGTTGCTCCAGGGGGATTGTCCCTGTAATAAGGGCACTGTAAGTCGCTTTGGATAAAAGCGTCTGCCAAATGCATAAATGTAAAATGTAAATGTAATATATACTTTGAAAAAAAACGATGGAAAAAAAACGAACCGTTTCGCCTGTCTCGGTTTGGAGTGTGTGCGTCGCACGGTTCGCGCATGCGCAATGTATCCTTGTGCCCTGTATGTTACCTCAGACAGCGGGTGTCCTTTTCGCGCGAAATAAGAGGTGTGTGTGGACATACAGTAAAGTAAAAGTGGAGTGCTGCAGGTCACGTCACATGTAGAAATGAAAGTGGGAGAGATAAGGAAGGCTGCCCGGAGTTGCAGGATGCGCTAGCATCGTATAGCAGGGCAGATGCAGTGTGGAGAGCGGGAGCCGTGCCGCGCGTGCCCGTTGTACATAAAACACACTGGCAGTGTTTGTCTCGCGAGTCGCGTGGCTCGTGGATTGCAAATATAGGCAAATATAGTCCATTCTGTCACATTTTCTGGTGTTCTCCTCCGACCCCTGTCTGTCTCGTGCTTTGATTTATGATGGGCAACATCTGCTGCAAATGCCCGTGTTCCCCTCTGTCTCATACACACATGCATATGTTGTATATAAGTAGTTCACATGATAAATGTAACATTTAAAAGTTAAGATATGCTTCTAATTCTAATAATTTAAACATGCCTTTGAAGTTTGGGCAAAAACTTCTGGCAGTGTTGTGTTCTCTTACGAGAGGTTCTCTCGTATTGCGTAAGTTCCTTACGCTACGGGAAAGTATTCTTTCTTCGAGATTTCTGAAAAACCCAAAATTATCCTTAATTTTGTAACATTGTCAACGCAGTGCGGCAGCCTGGCAGACCATAGCAGGCTATTCCAGCGTGCCATTGGCTGCTCTGCTGGCAACTGCAGCAGCCTATCGGTGAGCCCGCGTGACGTGGCGACCAATGAGGGCGCTTCGCGCCCACCTGGCTTCATTTGCCTACAGGTGGGGCGTGGCCACGTGTATATAAGCAGGGCTCACGGGCTGCATATTCGATTTTCTTTTCTTCAGCGAAGCCCTTCGCATCGCTGGATCTGGAACCCGCCGCCGTTGAACGTGCAGACGAGCAAGCAGAGGACAGCGCCTGAAGAAGCCGGCAGCATCGCGCCACCTTCAGCCATCCGTGCCTGCTCTGCTATCCGGCAGCATTATATCCTTTCATTGCACGTGTTCTCGCCGTTGCGTCACACGTTTCATAAAAGAGCACGAGCGTTTTTATCAAAACGCCTCGTTCCACCTGCGGCTCATGCCACGTGCAGCTCAGCACCAGAGACCGCCATGTGTCTGCGCTCTCTGTCTGGGCCGTGACCACGCCGCCGCCGCCTCCTCGCGGGCGAATGCCCCGAGTGTGAGGAACTCTCTATGTCGACCCTGCGGGCTCGACTCGAGCAGTTTTATGACGACATCACTCCGCTGTTCCCCCCCTCTGTTCAAGCCGCGCCACCGCGCCGCTTACAAGAGATGGTTGAAATGAACGGTCTCGGAGCGAGCCTCCTCCCCCTCTGTTCAAGCCGCGCCGCTTACAAGGGATGGTAGGAATGAACGGTCTCGGAGCGAGCCTTCTCCCCCTCTATTCAAGCCGCGCCACCGCGCCGCTTTCAAGGGATGGTAGGAATGAACGGTCTCGGAGCGAGCCTCCTCCCCCTCTGTTCAAGCCGCGCCACCGCGCCGCTTGCAAGGGATGGTAGAAATGAACGGTCTCGGAGCGAGCCTCCTCCCCCCCTCTGTTCATGCCGCGCTGATGCGCCGCTTATATACAAGGGATGGCAGAAATGCACGGTCCTGCAGCTCTCTTTACGTTACAAGAGAGCTGTTCCACCCTCGCGCACATTTTTCAGTCCCCTCATGAGTTCAGGCGACTGGAATTGTTCATATTGCTGTACACGAGCCTGTTAAGACACGCACGCCAGCAAACATACGCCGTCATAAGACATGACGCTGACATATGCTCTCCAACGAACCCGCACTCCCCCCTCTTGGACCGCGCAGATTGCGCCGTTCACAAGGAATGTGAGTGCGCTCGGTCACGAGCACGTTCAGCGCGCGCGCACGTGCGCGCGCCGCACTCACCGGGAAATTAACAGAGGGTGTTTTCGCCCCGCTGTGGCCGGACGAACCGCCATTCTCTAGCATTTCTCAGCCCCCTCTCCAGTTCAGGCGGCTGGAAATATTACTATTGCAGTAACGAGCCTGTCTTTTATGCACGCACGACTGCCAACAAGCACGAGGACGTACTGCTGTATGCTCGCGCTAACTGAATGCTATTGTGTCCCTCCCGGTAGCACAGTGGCAAAATCAGCGGCTGAAACGCCGGAGACCCGAGTTCGAGCCCAGCTCTCGCGGCAGATAAAAATGTTTTACTGTCCGCTTCCCCGGGCTCGCGGCCAGCTTTTCTTACATACAGAAAGCTAACTCGCACCACGTGGTGCTCGAGTATTTTTGGACGTCTATACATAAGGAGAGAAAAGACGGTTAAGTCCCGCTGCGGCCGGACCACCGTTAAAACTCTGTTTTTCCTGTCAGTCCCCACTCCTGTGGCTACTGCAGATGTTTTCCACGCAGCCTACGAGCCGGCGAACTCGCCCTCTCGCCTGTTTCCAACTGTAGCCCCTCCAAAGTCCTCCTAGCAGAGGGGGGAAGCGACGGTTAAGTCCCGCCGTGGTCGGACCACCGTCAAAACTCTTCTTCCTGTCAGCCCCCACTCCTGTGGCTGCTGCAGATGGCTCTCACGCAGCAAACGAGCCGGCAAAACTGCCCTCTCGCCTGTCTACAACCGCCGTTTTTATGACGAACCAGAGAAATCACGAAGTTGCCTTTTTTCTGGTTGCACGGCTTACGCCGTATGTGTTTTCAAATGCAGTAAACGTGCCCACTTTTGTGTTCACCCCTGCACCCAAGCACCACAAATCCCGTGTCTCTCACTCACATAAAGCGGCCACCGGCCGCTCGAGTGCTAGAGTTAGGTCACGTGTCCGCTTATTTGCGCCCACGCCTAATCACCACACGCGCTGTCACACAGCCACTCTTAACCGGTCATGTTCCACGCGTAAGAGTTGTGCCCGCTCAAACGCGCTCACACATTTTCGCGAACATTCTGCCCCCGGCGCCATGCACCGCGCCACACACCATTTGTTCTCCGCCCAAGGTGGCCGGAACGACGAGTGTAAGGCCACACACAAGCCACTCCCTGCTCGAAGCGGCAGAGATACAGTGTGTAGGGCGGCCAGCCATCGCGAGCGATCGGCTGGCCCACAGCACAGAGAGCGCGCGCACTGCGCCCGCCCCTCCTATACAGGCCGTCGAACCCGCAAAGCGCGGCGTTTCGAGCCCGGAGGCCGTTCTATCCCGTGTGGCACACGCGAGAGCGTGGGAAGCCATTCCAGGTGTATCAGAATGGGTGCTGAAAACAGTGAAGCACGGCTACACTCTGCAGTTCGCTCGCCGCCCTCCGCGCTTCTGTGCGCGTATAGAGACGAGAGTGAGCGAAGAAGTAGCACATCTACTTCGAGCGGAGATAGCCACGCTGCTGTGCAAAGGGGCTATAGAACCGGTTCCCCATTCTATGAGCGAGTCAGGCTTTTACAGCCGT
This sequence comes from Romanogobio albipinnatus, assembly GCA_023566225.1. NCBI lineage: Eukaryota > Metazoa > Chordata > Actinopteri > Cypriniformes > Gobionidae > Romanogobio > Romanogobio albipinnatus. Next base: position 42,353,045 of record CM042244.1, on the reverse strand, counting down.
TATTTTCTCGTGCCAAAAAGGGACGGGTCGCTCAGACCGATTCTGGATCTGAGGCGTCTGAACAAAGCTCTTTTGAGGAGATCGTTCAAGATGCTTACGACCAAGCAGATCCTCGCGCATATTCGCCCGAGAGACTGGCTAATTTCCCTAGATTTGAAAGACGCATATTTTCAAATCAAGATAACGCCGCGTCACAGGCCATTCTTACGATTCGCCTTCGACGGCCAGGCTTATCAATACACCGTCCTTCCGTTCGGCCTGTCACTTGCACCCCGTACATTTACGAAGTGCGGCCCTCGCTCCCCTGAGAAACCGGGGGATGCGAATATTGAACTACTTGGACGACTGGCTCATCCTGGCGCAGTCAGAGGCCGAGCTCCTCGCCCACAGGGCAATGCTGCTCAGCCATTTGGACAGCCTGGGGCTCACGGTCAACTGGACCAAGAGCTCATTAGTGCCCACGCAATCAACCTCATTTCTGGGTTTGAATCTGGACACTGTGGCTATGTCTGCCCGCCTGTCACCACAACGCACGCGCCAAGTTCGGCGCATGGCTGCGTACTTCCGGCCGGGCAAAATCGCACCTCTCAAGCTTTTTCAGAGGATGCTGGGACGTATGGCCTCAGCTGCAGCTGTGCTCCAGCTGGGCTTAATGCGCATGCGCCCGCTGCAACGCTGGTTAAACGCCCGAGTGCCTCACAGAGCCTGGGCTGCCGGAGGTTTCAGGATCAGAGTGACTCAGGGCTGTGTTGCAGCCCTAGAGCCCTGGTTAGTAGCCGAATGGTACCAGCGGGGAGTGACAATGGGAGCCATCTCACACCGCAAAGTCATCTCGACGGACGCCTCCACCTCGGGTTGGGGCGCCGTTTTCGAGGGCAGACCGGCCTCGGGCCTCTGGTCGAGCGGAGAAAAACTCCTACACATAAACTGTTTGGAGATGATAGCGGTAGAGAACGCGCTCAAGCAGTTTCTCCCGTTTATACGGGGACACCATGTGTTGGTCCGGTCGGACAATACCACGGTGGTGTCCTACGTGAACCGGCAGGGCGGTGTCAGGTCCAGGTGTCTGGGCAATCTGACGGAACGCCTGCTCGTGTGGGCACACAGCTCGCTGCGCTCGCTGAGAGCGGCGCACGTTCCGGGCCACCTCAACGTGGGCCCGGACAAGCTGTCCAGGGGCCTCATTCTCCCAGGAGAATGGTCCCTGCACCCCCAGACAGTCCAGCTGGTATGGCGCCTATTCGGCAGAGCGGAGCTCGACCTCTTTGCAACAAAAGAGAACGCCCGCTGCTCGACGTTCTTGTCCAAAAGCGAGGATGCGCTGTCCCAACTTTGGCCCAGCCTCCCGCTGTATGCTTTCCCGCCGATTTCCCTATTGACCCAGGTTATAGCGAAAATCAGGGAAACGCGCCGCCGGTGCTCCTTATAGCGCCGCGCTGGGAGAACCACATTTGGTACCCAGAGCTGGTGAAGCTGTCGCACTCACCCCCCTGGCCAGTTCCGCTGAGAGCAGACCTCCTCTCTCAAGCAGGAGGGTCAGTTTGGCATCCCCATCCAGAGCGATGGTCTCTGCATGTATGGGTGACCAACGGATACCCGTTGACCTGCCCGAAGGGGTTATGAACACGATCTCACACTCTAGAGCCCCCTCGACGAGGCGGTTATATAGTTCTAAGTGGTCGGTGTTCACTGAGTGGTGTGCTTCCAAGGGATTGGAACCGCAGCAATGTGGGGTCCAGCGGGTGCTCTCCTTCCTCCAGGAGCTCTTGGAACTGGGCAGGTCCCCTTCCACGCTCAAAGTGTATGTAGCGGCTATAGCAGCGTTCGCCCAGACGACGCTAGGCAGCACGCTAGGAAGGAACGAGCTCATCATCCGTTTCCTCAGAGGAGCTAGACGGATGAATCCCCCGCGGCTCCCATCGGTTCCTATTTGGGATCTGGCCTTGGTCCTAGAGGCCATGAAGGCTCATCCCTTTGAACCGCTCGGGACTGTGGAACCAAGGTTCCTTTCGCTAAAAACCGCGTTCCTGATAGCTCTGGCTTCAGTGAAACGCGTGGGGGATCTACACGCGCTCTCAGTGAGCCCGACGTGTATGGAGTTCGGTCCTAATGACTCTAAGGTCATTCTCAGACCGAGGCATGGTTATGTCCCCAAAGCGATCGGCACTCCTTTCAGGGCGCAGATTATCTCCCTCTCGGCTCTGCCAGCATCCGACGAGGGGGACGGTGGCAATATCCTCTGCCCTGTCAGGGCATTGAGGGTTTATGTCACACGCTCCGCCGCCTTCAGGCGTTCTGAGCAGCTATTTGTTTCGTTTGGAGGGCGCGCTAAAGGTCTCGCCTCCTCGAAACAGACCCTGTCCAGGTGGATAGTGGACGCGATTGCAACTGCATACGCTTCCAAACACCTGCAGTGCCCGCTAGGTGTCAGAGCACACTCCACCAGAGGCATGGCCTCTTCGTGGGCTTGGGCCAGAGGGATTTCCATCCACGATATTTGCGTGGCGGCAGGCTGGGCCTCCCCGTCTACGTTCGTGAGATTTTACAATCTGGAAGTTCCTGCCTTACAGGCGAAAGTGTTATCAGTTCAATAAGGCTGTTGGTTCTGCCCGGTGATTCTGCGCAGACATAGCTCACATACTGGTAGTAAGTTCGGTACAAGGCTTATGTAAATTTGAAGGAGACCGGCGGTACCGTTCCCTCATTTACGAAAAGAGCTATTGTGAGTTTGAAGGTGACCGGCGGTGCCGTTACCTCACTCATATGACAAGATATTGTGAATTTGAAGGCGACCGGCCTTGCCGTTCCCTCATTCATGAGACAAGGTGTGGTGAATTTGAAGGCGACCGGCAGGTGCCGTTCCCTCATTCATAAGGCAGGGTGTTGTAACCACCCGTTGTAACCACCCGTCAGTTCAAACGAAGTGTCCGTATATGTGGTGGCCCGTTTCCTTTACCGGCCACCCTGCCCGAGCAGTGTTATGGTCCCCGGTTCCCTGGGATACATATGCTGTATGCGAGGCGCGCACGGCGTTGACAATATGTTCCCGTAGCGTAAGGAACTTACGCAATACGAGAGAACCTCTCGTAAGAGAACGATACTCGGTTACTTAACGTAACCTCGGTTCTCTCTAGAAGAGGGAACGAGTATTGCGTTCCTTGCCGTGCGCCCCGCGGGCTTTTACGCTTCAGAACTACGAAAACCGAATATGCAGCCCGTGAGCCCTGCTTATATACACGTGGCCACGCCCCACCTGTAGGCAAATGAAGCCAGGTGGGCGCGAAGCGCCCTCATTGGTCGCCACGTCACGCGGGCTCACCGATAGGCTGCTGCAGTTGCCAGCAGAGCAGCCAATGGCACGCTGGAATAGCCTGCTATGGTCTGCCAGGCTGCCGCACTGCGTTGACAATGTTACAAAATTAAGGATAATTTTGGGTTTTTCAGAAATCTCGAAGAAAGAATACTTTCCCGTAGCGTAAGGAACTTACGCAATACTCGTTCCCTCTTCTAGAGAGAACCGAGGTTACGTTAAGTAACCGAGTATCGTTTTCGTTTATTTTATGTTATTTTTTCACAGCGCTGGATGTCATATGGTGATTGTGAAACACACGGGACACTTCATGGTGAAATTTGTTAATCAGGTCAGCTGAATTAAAGCCACAGTGCATTGTTCTGATCAAAATTGATATGATTAACATGAAAAATGTTACGCCAATGTGTCGGACTCGGTAGACAGCCAGTTAAGAAACAACTTCTACATGATATAACAATTTTTTTAATACTGTATCCTAAATTGTGGATGATTAAGCCATATATACCATATGCTGAAGTAAATTTCTGGAGTGTTAATGATTAAAAAAAACAACAACAAGAACCGTACAGAACCGAAAACCGTGACCCTAAAACCGTGATACGAAGCATATATATATATATATATATATATATATATATATATATATATATATATATATATATATATATATATATATATATATATATATATATATATGTGTGTGTGTGTGTGTGTGTGTGTGTGTGTGTGTGTGTGTGTGTGTGTGTGTGTGTGTGGCAGGAGCGGTGTTTGCTCAGACAGTCCTAATTAACCTATTTTCAACTACGCCACCTGGGGAATTTCACCCCAGGAATCTAACAGTACCTCTAAGGTAGAAGGCACGCACAGGTCCTAATCACTTTGAGTCAGAGACACAGATGAATGGCAAAAAAGATGTACATTTATTTTATTAATCGTTAAAAGACATTTGTCATTAAAAGGTGTTGACCAGCAATCACTTCAATTTGCTAAATTCTAATATTGGCTGTGGAGGGACCTGGGCGCATCCAGGAGGCAGTCTCGGGATATCACCTTTTTGGAAATTACTCTACTCAGTGCACACACACACACCAGCACAGCACACTCAGTGACTCATGTCAGAGAAGACCACAGCACACAGTGAGGACGCCACCACCTAATTTTGTCACTTGTCTGCCCCCGGGTGCCCAGGACCTGCCAAAAAGCCAAAAGAAAAGAGACATTAACCAGTGATATGCAAACAAAATATATAAACAAAATAATAAATAAACAAAATAAACTTGGTTTACAATTTCAGGAAGGGACCAGCTCCTTGGTCCCGACCTGATCGTCACAAATCAAAACCCAAAAAAAGAAAACTCTGTAAACAAAAGATCACAATTTCAGCAGCATAAGTCAACCAAAAATAATATATAAATTCACCAACACAATAATTGAGTCGGAAACAAATACAAATTTAGAAAACCACTCACTCATGAACATAAATCAAAGCAATAAACAAAAAGAAAACAAAATAAACTCGAAACATACCACGGTTACAAAGTCACCGTCAATGGAAATAGTTAGTTTGAAACGATTCACTTAATGCGGTTCACCGAAACGGTTCACCTGCGATGGTTCACCCAGAATGGGTTACTTGAAGTAGTTCTCAAAAACAGTTCGCTCGGATGATTCGCTGGAAACGATTAACTTAGAACCATTCACCTGGCGTGAGACAGAACAAAACAAACAGAACAGCACAAAACAGAACAGCAGCTGGTAAGGCACCGCGCAAACAATGAAGCACCAGGCAGATAACTCTCGTTCAGAATAGCGATATTGTACTTATCGCATGCCTAAAAAACAAAACGAAGGATGTTACGTTGAGAGTCCTTCCCCCTTGGCTTCATGCTCTAACAGTGACTCTATACTCACAATCTGAGCACGCCGTCCCGGGATCAATATGCGATGACTACTAGTGTGCATACGGATCAATCAGACTAATCACTCAGTCAAACAATTCATAGAAACCTGGTTTACAAAGCGCTGTTGCACGCAAATGCTTCTCCTACCTGTCTCAGATGTCCACATTCAACTCTCCCGACAACAGTGACTAGCAAATCAGGACATTCGTCTGATAAGAGGTAAAAAAATAACATAAATACTGTTTGGTTTCTCACAGTCTTAAAGGTCCCGTTCTTCGTGATCCCATTGTTCAAACTTTAGTTAGTGTGTAATGTTGCTGTTAGAGCATAAATAATACCTGTAAAATTATAAAGCTCAAAGTTCAATGCCAAGCGAGATATTTTATTTAACAGAAGTTCCCTTTCAAAGCCTACAGCGAACGGCTGGCTTGGACTACATCCTGGTACTTCCTTCATAAATGACGTCAGTAGAACAGTAGAACAGACTAACCTCCGCCCACAAGAATACGTGAAAAAAGGGGGCGTGGTCTTGTTGCTGTCCCACGTGGAGAAGAGGACGTGTCGCGTGGAGAAAAGGAAGTGTTGCGTTTGAGTGCGTTTGTCGCCATGTCGTCGAGACGCAGTTATTTTCATCCCGGAGTCAAATCACCTTTGTTTGGCTTTCCCAGGGACGCTGTAGAGATCATTAAGCGCATACATCTCCCGTTAAGAGGTGTGACCTTTCCACGTGCGCTAAGCTGCTGTCGAATCACAACACAGGAACCGTGCCACGTTTGCTAAGCTGCGGTCAAATCACAACACGGGAACCGCTGGCACAATCAGAACTCGTTACGTATTTCTGAAGGAGGGACTTCATAGAATAAAGGAAGTCATCAGCTGTTTTTAGTACAGTGAAAACAGCGGTATACAGATAAGTAAATTGTGTTAAAAATACTGTTTTTTTTTTACACGCAAAACATGAACACATGTTATATTGCACACTGTAAACACAATCAAAGCTTCAAAAAAACACGAAGAACGGGACCTTTAAGACATCAATGTGTCGCCACGAGCGGCATGGTTTAATATGGATTCGTATGTCTATGTGTTTTTACTCTCATAGCTCTCATACTCTAAAATATCCCCATTGACATGCATTATATGACTATCACACTGCAACGGTTGGAGTTAGAAACTTAATTTGTGTTCTACTGAAGAAACAAAGACACCTACATCTTGGATGACCTGGGGATAAGCATAAAAAAATGTCATAAACATAAAAATTTCGTTTTTGGGTGAACTATCCCTTTAAGTACATTTTTAAAAAGTGCACATTGTAGTAATGTTAAATTAAAAGTTTTACTTTAAAGTACATTTTAATTAATTATGTTTTACTAATCTTTTGACATGCTTTGGAAGAAAAAAAACATATTTTAATGTGATTAACAAACATATACATATATTTCAGTACAGTACAGATACAGAAATTACATTACATTTATTTTACCATAAATGCTTGTCAGTACATTTGGCAGTACATTCTAACCATATTTTAAATACAAAAATAATTATGAAATGAACTGCATTTAATATGAATTTAAACTATGATACATTTTCATGTAATTACAAAAGCACGTGGTTAAATGTCTGATAACATTCAATTCACAATTAAGTATAATATTTGAAAGAATATTATTTTCCTCTTATTATACTTAAAGTGTATTTTTTTACACAGGTACTGCACATGCACTTCTTATCAAATCTGAAAACGCAAGAAACCTTTCCACAATTTATATATATATATATTATTATTATTATTATTTTTTTTTTTTTTTAAGGTTTACATGATTAGCATAATTGGTTGAATCACTGCCATTGTTTTCAGCTGCTTAATATAAATTACTTGGTGATTTTTGATTAACTGGATAGCTTTCTGATTGAGTAAGCCCATTCCATGTACACTAGGCCACATACATGTATCTCACAGCAAAACTAAAATAACAACTATTGAATAATAACTAATGATTTAAAATAATAACTATTTCTGAGATATATGAAACTATAACACGTCCAAGTTCACTTCCGTCATTATGCTATTGGAGGTCAGCATAATTGTATCAGACAGCTATCAGTAAAAATACATGAAGTTGCCAAATGTAAATACTTTCCTAGATGTGCGGGGTAGATAAGCACCATTTTTGTGGGTGTGTTTGTCTTATTACTTAATTTGCATAATTCCTAGTGAACTGGTCGCTAAAATAACGCAGACAGTGCAAATAAACGTCGCTATTGATTTATTCTTAGTGAATTCCCTCCTTACTGAAGTCCATAAAATTTAGACAGGAAACCCCATTCAAAACGATTCCACGATATTATCCGTGTTTACATACCGCAGATATGCTAAGTGTGTATACAGTGAGCGTTGAAGTTGAGGTCCACGCTGTGCACTATCGGTACGCGGAATCAGTGAATTCCTCAACAGTCACATCTGCATGGCTTCACACACGCCAGATCCAGATGTTGCTCACAAGTCCACAGCAGGAGATGAAGAGCAGAGCTTTCATTCATTCCAACAGCAGCAAACAGCTCCGTTGTGGAGAAAAACCTGAAACGTATCAGGTGGAAGAGGTCTGGAAACTGTTTCTGGCTTGTTTATATGACTCTTTCTTAATTCTTGATTCAGAGATACTGAGTGTGGATCAGCATGTGGTTAAACCAGAATATACATGATTTCAAGGAGGAGGCCATTTGTGACCTTCAGTATTGAAGTTCTGCAAGCCTGTTCCCTGTAAAATCTCTCGCACAAGACACGGAGAGAAACCAGGGCAACTGAATTATTTTTGCTAACTATTCTTGTCTGCTTTGATGGTAAGCAGAGGAAAAGAGTGTCAGCTTCAACGTTCCCATGGGATCTAACTATACATATGGTTTCGGATATTTCTACCTGTGGCAGGAACTAAAATAGCAAATGGCTTCCAGAGTTAGCCAGTGAAGATGACCATGAAAAAAACAAAAAAAAAAACAGAGAAGGTATTGATGGCAACAGCATAATCATCTCCTGTACCATTTTTTTTTTTAAAGGAAAAAGAAAGTTTCATTGATCCAAAAAAGCCTAATGTCATAGGAGATCATAGGAGAACCATTTTATAGTTAATATGATGCCATAGGAAAACATTTGTAATTGTCATGGTTCTTTAGAAAAACATCTGTGCTGGTGCTTCAAAGAACCCCAGAGGGCTTCAAATTTCCTCTGATAAAGGAATAGTTTATCAATATAATGAAAGTTTTGTGTTAATTTACTAATTTTCATGTCATTCCAAACTCATTGGACTACCATGAAAAACTCTGCCACAGCTCTCAAAATCAAACAATGCGTTTTTAGACAAAACACATTTCATTGTATCTCATTGGTTTATATTAATAATAATAATATTTTTTATGGAAGAAAGAAATGCAGGTATACAATGATCTTCCATTGTTTACTTCCATTTCATTTTACGGTGAATATGTTAAAGTCCCTTTTTACAATATGTAAAATAGGTCTCTGATGTCCCCAGAGTGTGTATGTGAAGTTTTAGCTCAAAATACCCCACAGATCATTTTTATAGCATGTTAAAAATGTGACTTTTTGAGGGTGAGCAAAAACTTGCTATTTTTGTGTGTGTCCCTTTAAATGCAAATGAGCTGCTGCTGCTCCCGGCATCTGCCTGCAAACCCGGAGGCTGCATTTCTAGGACCGCAGTTCTAGGACCATAGCAATGATTTAGTTGTTTAATTGATTAAGTTTAATTGATATATTGTCCTAACCAACCCCTAACCCAAACCTACCCATTGGTAACCCTGTTGAAATATTTAAATCAATTTAAGTATGGGTTTAAAATGGCCATGCTTGCCTTTTTTTGTTAAAAATAAAGTGGGAAAAGTTTGAATCAGGTCTCCTCTGATGGAGTACAGTTGGCTAGATAAAAAAAAAAAAATCTAGGGTCCTAGAAATGCAGTCCTGAAACTGTGGTGGTCCTAAAAGTGTAGCCTCCAGTATTGCAGGCAGATAATATCGGGCCGGGCCCTATTTCAAGAAGATGGCGGAGCTTCAAGAGCTCAGATTACCTCAGGCAGACGTGCACTGAAAATGTCAGAAACTTTTCAGCCTTTTATGTTCAAACCAGAGTCGGACAATGATGGAGAGACTCAAGAAGAAGTGACAACATGTAGAATGCAACAGGGCGTTTCTGAATAGTTATTTGATGAATTTATGTAGCTGATGTGTAGATACTATTTGATTAGCATATTCTATCATGATAATCTATAAATCACTCATGCGGGAACTGTTGTAAGATGCCTACAGAGCCAGAAAATATATATGCTGCATGAAGATAGAACAGTTTAGTTTAATTACGGTTATAATTTATGTTGTCATCTTGCTTTTATGACATGCTATTGCACTTTTGTTACATGCTGTATTGCAATAAATGTGAAAAGACGGATGCGACAGCTTGAGCAGTCTCCCAAATGTGCTCTACTACAACAACTCTTCCTCTTCTCAACATGGACTTTGTTGTGTGTTCCCGGGGGCAGGGTTTATGCCAATTTTAGAGTTAGTGATGTCACTAACCCGTGAATAAGCTTGTTGTAGTCCCTAGCAGCCGTTTGTTAGTCCTTAAAAAGCCATTTCTTTAAAGGTGCCCTAGAATGATTTGAAACAACATTTTAAATTGTTCTCTGGTATCTACATAGAGGGTATATGCCTTATTTAAGGTCAATAATTGTCCAGATACGGTTTTACAGGTCCATTTACAACTCTAGAAATCTTCCCCAGGATGAAATGGTCTGTTTTTGCCTTATTTGGAAGGGTCATGAATATTAATGCAGAGTTCTGCTCTGATTGGCTGTTTCACTGTGCGGCTCAATGATAGTTGACCATCATGACGATGGAGAGATTAGGCATTCAACCTAATATGTTTGAGCCTGTTTCTGACAAAGATGCAGATTTTGAGGAACAACAACATATTTTGAGATTGGAAATGAACACTTCTGAATGGTAAGTTAAGTCTTTATTTTAATTAGGAACCTGCTAAATCATTATGTCCATACCAGAACTTCAGCCTAAACGATAACTAGCATATAGCATTAAATATACACATCAGCAGTCACAACTTTTTTAGCATTGTAAAAATATTTTAATTATTGTAATGTGTCCCTGTATGATTTTACAATGATAGCTTCTTTGAATCACAAACTGAACTGGGTAGCGCTTAAATATGTTGTTTGTACAGTAACGTTTGAGTTTGACAGTAGAGTACTGATTTAAAAGTCAATTTATTTATCCATTTAGTTGTGTAAACTACTCGGATTATCCTATTGTTACTGTACTAGCATCTTGTGTTGGATCTAGGCAACAACGGGGATATTATCGTTAATGTTGTCTCTCTAAGAAGCTTTCAATTTAATCAGAAATTGTTTAGACAGTCAAGAAGTGGATAATATCACTTACTGCTTGCAGGTTTATGGTTGGAATTGCCCCTTTCTTCAGTGTCGGACGCTGAGCAAAGCCTGCTTGATATTGTCCCAGGTTTGAAAAACTGTCCACGGTGAAATGGGCAGAGCAAACTAACAACTTTGAAATAAATTGTTGCGGTATCCGATTATAAATAAACATCAACCATGCCTGTTGACATGTTGTATCTGTGGGAAGAGTATGAAATGTCTTCACATCCCCTGCACAGCCTGGAACGTAACATTTGTTTCCATGATCTGCCATGTTCGCTATCCTCGCGTGACGCTTGTTTACCTGCAGAGATGATACGGCTGCGCAGTTTCGCCTGACAGTGAACATGTGCTTGCATATGCAAATGTTGGGGGCGCACATATTAATGAGCCCGACGATTGCATGACTTTCGGTGTTACGTTGAGATTTGCCTATTTTTCTGTGGTCTTTTTCACAAACGAGATTTACATATGAAGGAGGAGGCAATGGTGTTTGAGACTCACTGTATGTGATTTACATGCACTGTCAAGTCAAGTCAAGCAAACTTTATTTATATAGCGCTTTTAACAATGCAGATTGTTTCAAAGCAGCTTTACAGTGTCAAACAGGAAAATAATGCAGCATAATTTTATTCAGCCGTATAGCCATTCTGGAGAAAATGGTGATGTCATCAGTTCATTTCAATTATCATACAGTGGCAGTGTGGGCTTTAGATCAGTAATTAGATCAGTAATTTAGTTTATATGGTTAATTTAGTTTAATAATTAGATTTATTTGGATATTTAGTTGAAAAATTTAGAAAAATTTAGTGTAAACACTGAACTCCTGTTATTTAACTATGGCAAGGTTAATTCAATTTTTCATTCTAGGGCACCTTTCTTTAAAAGAAAATATCTCTCTTTGGTTTAAACTTTGAGTGTCGTAACTTTGCAGATGTTGTTTATGCTCACACAGCAACATTACACGCTAACTAAAGTTAAAAGAGTGAAATCATCAACTACCCCTTTAATGTATAATTCAATTCAACTCAAGGTCCATATAACAGACAACACAAAATGCAATACAAAACATTTAAAAGAGACAATTATACCAATATTTTCTCATAGGTGACTAGTATCGCACCACACTTTGCCTAGGGTTTGACAACAGCATAATAAGAGCATTCTGTATACATCAAATTTCTCATTAAAGCCATACATGTTTTTACACTTGACATACAAAATAGATTACTTGCACTGCTCCACCCCGTTTTTTGAAGCAATCTGATGCTTATTTTGTTTTAGTGTATACATGTAGTACTTGCCCTGACAGAAAAAAGGGGTCCTTATCCCTTTTTGTTCTACATATAAATATAATGCAACATCAAGAACTTGTTTAACCTCCAAAAAGCCATATAGGCTACTAAACAGAACCCAACAGAGCAAATAAAAATGGTTCTAATAAATTCTGCTGAATCTAAAGTGCTGGACAGGACAAAATAAATATATTCTCCCTTTACAATGTAGTGATTTTAAATAGAATGCAGTCCATGTCAGGTGCACACATTTTAACTTACATCTACTGGATAAAGAACTACTTCTGGCAAACAAAACAAAAAAAACACACTGACAAAAGTTCTATTGTTATCAGAAAAAGCAGGCAACAAAGATTAGTCAGCACCAGCTGAATTCACACACGCTGCATGCGCACTTATCTGACCATCATTTGAATTACATGCCGAAACACTCCCTGCATGATCGTGTGATTCCAAATCTAGGGTTTCTGTTACAGTTTCCTCTGCGTTTTAGAAATATGACATGTCCCATATGAGCCGAATGGCCTGTGATAAGAATAACAGGGCAGAAAAATAGGATTAGATGTCAGTTTTAAACGTCAGGATTTAAATATTTGTTCGGCTATATTTTGAGTGCAGACCACAGCAGTCTAACAGAAATAAAGCAGAAAAGGACGCCCTTCTGTTTCTCCTACCCTCCGCATCTCACTGCTCAGTTTGTGCGTCTGTGTGTTCTGGCTATTTTGGCTTTGCTCATGAAGAGAAGCCCACCAGAGAATGAAAACAACACAAATCAATCCTGCTGATAGCCTCCCTCCCTCTCCGCTCAGAGGCCAGCAGCAGTGATATATACCAGCACTTTACAAAGGAAAACACACAATAAATACTTGCAATATAAACATATGTCAGATGAATGAGAGAGAGAGAAGAGGGGAATGGCAAGGGAGGGAGAAACAAAAGAAAAATGACGAAGCGAGTGATTTATCGGCAGAGGATTAAACACGCAGATTTCAAAGAGAAGTTCCTCCAGAAAATTGATATACGAGCTGTTACAAATACTTCCTCTCTTTGTTATGAAACAGTCTGTGACATGTCTGCTAAGGATGACCTGATAAAAACATTTAGTGCCATGGAACATCATGTTTCACTTCATTCACAAACAGTGGGTCTTTTGTACAAAACCGAAGTCAATACCTGGTAGAAATAAGACTGAAAATACATGACATGCTGTGTAAACACTTATTAAGAAGAGACAGAAAGGAAAGATGGAAGATGAAAAGCAGAGAGACTATCTGTCAATCTATTACGTTTAAGTCGAATATACTACCATATTTAGTTCATACCATTCAGAGATATAAATTACAGACGCATAAACAACTATATATAGGCCTATATATATGCTGCGTTCCAGGCAGGTTTTTGAGCCCGTAAGTTACAACTTCAAACCACGACTCATGACATTGTAGCTTTCCAGGCAAAGTCACGTCAAACAGCCTAAACAAAGCATGGTGGACCATACAGGGCTTATACTAAATTCACAATAATTTATATCGCCAAAGGTGCTTACTTGCTTTTTTGAGGGAAATGGAGGGGAAAAAATGACACATACGGCAAGAGAAGCTGTTATACCTTTTATTTAAAGTTATTTGTATATTTTGTTTCATAAACACTGCATCCGTATGGGGCTGTCATTGTTGTTTCGCGGGCTATGTGATCTATCAGAGCTCGTAACTGGGTTCTAGTACGAGTTCACGGGTGGGAGTCACGGGTTTGACTGCCGTTCCAGTGCACTTTCACAGGTAGAAGGTTGGAAAACACGGGTTGCCTGGAACGTGGCAATAGTCAATACTTTTTTTCATAGTAAAATCCTGTAGCTGTAGTTTTTTTGCCAAATAATTTTGCCAGATAAATAGCTTTGTTTAGTTTAGGGTTTTGTTCTTCCCTCTATGTTTTCCTCATATTCTAATGGCTTGATTATGGAAGCTTTTTTCCACCACAGAATAAAAAGTAAAAAAGGTAATTGCAACTTTTTATCTCACAATTAAGACTTTTTCTCAGTATTGCATGATGTAAAGTTGAAATTGTGAGTTTTGAAGTCAGAATTGTGTGATATAAACGAATTCCATAATTATCTCGCAAATCGGACTTTACAACATCTAATTGCGAGATATAAAGTCAGAACTGCATTATATAAATCCAGAACTGCATGGAATAAAGTCAGAATTGCGAGATATAAAGTAGAAATTGCAAGATATATTATTTTTTTTCTCAGAATTGTGTGTTTATATCTCACAATTCCGGCTTTATAGCATGCAATTGCGAGATATAAAGTCAGAATTGCATGATATAAAGTCGGAATTGCATGATATAAAGAGATGGTTGTAACACGGGTTAATTGTAACACTTCCGATTTCTCCAATCAGAAACAAGTTATAAATCACTTCACACGTGCTCTGTTAAGTCCTTATTCCACATGTGAGAAACGTTGAGCCCTGTGGCAGACAGATCAAATTTTAGACTAGAAAAACACATTTTGATATTTTTTTTTACTTCCTTTATTTTTGTTAATGCAATGCGCTAGTTCATGGCTACAAGACTCTGGGTTAGTTGTAACATAAATGAAGCATGATACAGCATACCCCAAGTAATTTTTTTGTTGTATTTATACCTTTTTATTTATTTATTTATTTTTTATTTAAGTATGCCTAGGTCAGGGGTGTCTAAACTCGGTCCTGGAGGAGGGTCACTGTCCTGGCTCCAATTTGCCTCAACACACACCTGCCTGTAAGTGTCTAGTATGCCTAGTAGACATTGATTAGCTGGTTCAGGTGTGTAGTTGGGGTTGTATCTGAACTCTGTAGGATGGTGGCCCTCCAGGACACCCCTGGCCTAGGTCTTGGAAGAGAAAGACAAATGGAGGGATGTAAAATGGGCTTTTGCTCATTTTATTAAATTTTGTTACACACATGCGCAAACATCAGTTATGTTAAAAAGCCTGTGTTGAGTAAAAAACGTTTAAAAAAATGTCACGCTCCCCTATAATCTGTCATTCATACACTGATAACAATTTTCTTAAAAACACTAAAACACTAGATAACCAAATACCACTACTGTGTGCTGCTCAGAGAACAAAAACAGACAAGGTTACTGGAAATAGTCTAAGATGCATAAAAAGCAGCATCACTCTTGCAGTTGTGCTCTTTGTGCACCCTTGCCCATGTAATAGGAAATGTAAATAATGGATAGCCCCTTTAGAGTATCAATGAAGTAACACTCTGTATAAATATAGTAAAAGGTTCCATGGTATCAAAATATTGCATTACCATTCGATACCATCACTGAATCGCATGGGACTATTAAAGTGTATGTAAGTAATAGTTGTACATAGTTCTTACTGCAGCTTCTCTTTCAAGTTCCCACAGTTCTTTACTATTCTGAAGTGCACATACTACCCATAATTCTGAGCAGTAGAGCTCACTGTGGGTCTTCTCATTGGTTAGTTTATGCAGCTGTGTCAAAGGGAAAACGAGCTCTCTGAAAGCGCACAAAACGTGAATCCACCAAGAGACCGTGGCTCCACCGCACTCAGGTTTCCTCTGTAGCGCTCACTCCTGCGCCCCCACATGCTGCCCAGACCCGGCCCCCAGCAGGTCTGAAAATAGTCCTCTCATAAAGTGGGAAAGAAAAGAATGAGCGGAGGGAATGAAAAAGAGGGAGAGAACAGGGGAGAGCTTGAAGGTGAAGAGAGGAGCACCTCTGTGATGATGGCACTCTGTCAGGACAGGAATTCCTCCCTCTGCGTTTGATTGTTGTTCTTCAAAGCAGATGATGATGGCTCACATATTTCATCGGGCAGTTCAGGACAGACCTTCGCTTTCAGATGGACCCCCGGTTCCATTTGTTCATGTTAGGCCGTGTGAACATATATGGCTGCACACACATGCTCTCACAACGGATTACGCGATCAGCCACTTTAGTCTTCACTTATGATTTGTGCTGACAGATACGATGACTTAAGTTGCACTAATTGTTCTAATTCGATAAAATTCTTTCCACAAACTGCCTCTTATGTGACATTAGTTTTCTATAATCACCTGTAATCAGCAAATATATTTGTAATTAAGCAAAAATAATTTAAAAAAATAAAAATAAACACAGAAAACAACAGGTGAAATGCATAATTTTCCTGTTATCACTGTAAAGCAGCAGCTTTTGAAACAACCTGTATTGTCGAAAGTGCTTAATGCAAGATCACTATCTACAGTACAAAGCTAAGCATTAAGACTATGATGACATCATTTTATTACTATAATCATGCCATGGATGTAAAAAAAAAAAACAGATTCAAATACAAAAGCAAAATGTAAGCCATGATATCTTAATTGCATTCTTGTACGTGTACTTTAAAGGTGGACTAAAACTGAAAGAGGCTGAAAATTAGTCAACTACTCATTAGCCCAAATAAATGATGATGATACTCAGATCAGGCATAACATTTATGACCACTGACAGGTGAAGTGAATAACACTGATTATCTCTTCATCACGGAACCTGTTAGTGGGTGGGATATATTAGGCAGCAAGTAAACATTTTGTCCTCAAAGTTAATGTGTTAGAAGCAGGAAAAATGGGCAAGCGTAAGGATTTGAGCGAGTTTGTGAAGGGCCAAATTGTGATGGCTAGACGACTGGGTCAGAGCATCTCCAAAACTGCAGTTCTTGTGGGGTAATCCCAGTCTGCAGTGGTCAGTATCTATCAAAGGTCCAAGGAAGGAACAGTGGTGAACCGGCGACAGGGTCATGGGTGGCCAAGGCTCATTGATGCACGTGGGGAGCGAAGGCTGGCCCATGTGGTCCGATCAAACAGACGAGCTGCTGTAGCTCAAATTACTCAAGAAGTTAATGCTGGTTCTGATAGAAAGGTGTCAGAATACACAGTGCATCGCAGTTTGTTGCGTATGGGGCTGCATAGCCGCAGACCATTCAGGGTGCCCATGCTGACCCCTGTCCAACGCCGAAAGCTCCAACAGTGGGCATGTGAGCATCAGAACTGGACCATGGAGCAATGGAAGAAGGTGGCATGGTCTGATGAATCACGTTTTCTTTTGCATCACATGGATGGCCGGGTGCATGTGCATCGCTTACCTGGGGAACACATGGCACAAGGATGCACTATGGGAAGGAGGGAAGCCGGCGGAGGCTGTGTGATGCTTTGGGCAATGTTCTGCTGGGAAGCCTTGGGTACTGCCATCCATGTGGATGTTACTTTGACGCGTTCCACCTATCTAAGCATTGTTGGGGATCAACACAATATTAGGAATATTGGTCATATGGTCAAATGGTCATAATGTTATGCCTGCTTGATGTATACTGCACTTGAAAAAAAAAGCTATTTTTAGCACCTCTTGTGGTCCGGAGTGAGAACCACAGACTCAAGAAACTGGCTCTCCAGTCGCACAACCATAACGGCAGTTATTCTGTGAAAGCGTGGCTGGTTATTGGTCCTGTTATTGGTTTATGATCTACCCCACCGCCACGCTGTTTGATGTGCAGGTTACAGTGGTTTAGGGGTATTATGGGACACCTGATCCGGGTGGTTTTCTTCAGCCCCCTGCTAGAGCTTTTGACTACGACGACTATGAGGGAGGAATGACAAGCATGAGGGAAATGTCTAGGATCATGAATTCACAAGAGAGACACAAAGCCATATGGAGAACTTTCATGTGTGCTACAGTGATATGGTCAAGTATAATTAGACTACGTTGAAAATATCGCATGCAGAGCATATCAGAATTTACATCTCAAAAAGAGTCACACTGTAAATCTAATCACAAAGTCAGTGCAACACTGGAATTCCTGAACGGTTGTTAAAATACCAAAAACGGCATGCTATTATGCACTTATATTAAAGTATGTATAGCCCCATGTTAGATATAATTGTATATATCTAATACAAAAAAGGTTTCGGGCTGGAAAAATTTCGGGCTGGGGGGGGGGTTGTATTTTGATGTAAAATTAATATTTGTAATATCGTGTTTGCCCACTGTCATTCATTTATTTTAATTAACTTATTGAACATTATAATTAATTAATTCAATTATTTTATATTATTATTAGTAGTAGTGGTAGTAGTAGTAGTAGTAGTAGTAGTAGTGGTAGTAGTATTTACTATTGTTATTTTCTATTCCATTATTATGTTTTATTGTTTTTAGGTCACTAGTTTAAAAAATAATTTACATAAAATATATTTGTGACAATGAACACTGGGCAAATTTTTTTTTTAGATAAATGCAAAATAGAGCATTTTCATTAGTGATCTCTGACTTTCGGACCCTATAGTATTAAATACCATCACTGCACCATAGTACTTTTTTAGGGGTTGTGCATCAGCTCAGTGTACGTGATGACACAAGCCAGCAGAACTCTGGGAAGTGTTATCATTACACAAAGTGACACTAGAGGTGCTTTGACTTCCGTGTGCGAGAATGCTGGTGTGGCTCGGAAAGAGGAAGACAGACATTTGCGGTGTCGCTGCCTAAAGTCAAAGTCAAATCCCACCGCAGGATTCACAGACATTAGCACAACTCACAGAAACCTGTTAATGCTTCCTTATGCATTTTCCAGCTGCTGCATTCATTCACACACACACACACACACACACACACACACACACACACACACACACACACACACACACACACACACACACACACACACACACACACACACATACACACACACACACACACACACACACACACACAGGCCATAGGGAGTAACACTGAGCTTGAAATGTATTACTTTACAGTGTGTCATTACTGTTCTTTTATTCCCACTGTATTAAGACGGATTTGATATATATTTAACTGCCACCTAAAATGGGAGGGGAAACAGTCCGGCAGCCGAAGGACTCCATGCCACGGAAAGTCCTGAAAACACAGTCCTTGATGTATATCATTATAAAGCCCTTATGAAGCAGGCCGCCACCTCCACAGCAAAACCTGATGGAAGAAAAACGAGAGACGTTGAGGTAAAAACGAGGGAAGGGGCCTGAAAATGGGCAACGTTAAAAATAATGAGAACATTTCCACATTTTAATTCACATAACTGCAATAAAAACTGGCTAAAAGGTCAAAGCTGTCTAAACAGAAACAAAGAAATCAATTATATCATTATAATGGCCGAGCTGACAATTACACACCGAACCGCAGCCATATGAGCTTCAACAATATTTGCAGAAGATCAAGTACATCAAAAAATGAGGGAGCTGAAGACAGAGAGCAGAAAAAATGTCATAATTGTCACTGAATATCCCAGCTCTTCAGAAGAGAGCTCTGAACCTGCGGGGAGAATTCAGACAGAGCGATTACTGATGTTTTTATTGCAACTGAATACGCCGGCACAATAATTGACTGCCTGTAGGAAATATGAAACTTTTATAGATAGAGTCTGCAGGCCAGCAAAGAGTCAGCAAACGTTTGAAGCATCGGGTTAGTTGGCACGGATAGAGACGTCGAGATTGAAGCCGTTTACAGATGAGTCAATGAGCGCAAACAGGCACAGGACTAACAGGTGCAGAGAAAGAGCTGTCAGCCGTTTCCCTGCCGGCACTCCATAATGAGGATATATCTCGTGGTGAGAGAAATTTACGGCGCTGCAGTTGCCTGTTTCTGTTTGGGAGCGAACAGTGTGAGGAAACAAGGACTGAGGAAGAGTTGAGATTGGGAGAAGGTGTGAAAGAGAATCGAATCCTTCAGTGGTCCTTCTTTGACGTGATTGGGGTAAAGCAAGGATCAATGAAACCTTGCTGTTGGGTGGAGCAACATAGGTGGATTTGAATCTGAAATCTTTTCTTTTGTTTGTTCCGCCACTGGCAGATCTAAATGAAAAGCAGAGGACTCAAAGGACACGGCAGAAAATGAGACATGAAGTTTACAGCGAACAAGAAAGACGTCAATGAAGAAAGTTTGGAGAAGTTTCGGGTGGAATTCGAAGTGAGATGTTCCCCCTCCACCTTGCCCGCCTCCCTCGGTTTGATTTATAAAACACTGACTTTCAAAGTTAGTCTGTGTGTGCGTGTGTGCGTGTGTGTTCACACACGGCAGACTCCAATTCATGCTGGAGGAAAGGCAGCCAGAAAGCAGGCATCAATCATGTTGATAGAGTCAGCCTGTTGGTGTGTATGTTTTTTTTTAAAGAGAGAGCGTGTCTGCTTAAGTGTACTCGAGTATGTTTACTAGAAGGGGGATTTCAGCACAGTCTGAAGTTTGCACACACTGAATTAGTCAGTATACAGGCTGTATATCCAAGACAAATAATGAAGCAACGTGATTGGTCACCCTTCACCTCAGACCCCCTCCACCAGATTGTCTGAGCCAAGTGGATTTTTAGTGCAACTTTAATAAGTATAAATTTAGCTCAATTAACGCCAAAGCAAAAGTAGATACTTTGCCATTTAACATATTGTTAAAAGGTTTTTGTTTAAAATAATAAATGTAAAGGCATTAAATTGATCAAAAGTGTCAGTAAATACATTTATGATATAACAAATTAAAACAAACCCTGAAAAAATGTATCTCTGTTTTCACACACACAAAAAAAACACCACAGCTGTTTTCTACGGTGATAATAATAAGGATTTTTTGAGCACCAAATAAGCTTATTAGAATGCTTTTTTAAGGATCAAGTGACACTAAAGACTGGAGTAATGGCTGCTGAAAATTTGTAAATTAGTTCTAATATTACTGTTTTTTGTTGTATTTTTATCATACAAATGCAGTCTTGGTGTGAAGAAGTGATCTATTCAGCTGCAGCTCTCTTGGTTTAAAAGATTATATATTTGACCATGCATATAAAAAAATGTGTGCTAAATAAAAGCTGTACAAACTACTTAGGTTTTTTCGGGGGGTATTATTTTGATGGTCCACTTTAGACATTGATTGTACTAAGTAACTTTGCAACTCCATGTCAACTACTAGTCATTAGAGTATTAGTAGACTTTATTTTGATGGTCCTCCAACAGGTCCTGCAACACATTCTACTGTCTATAAGTACAATGCAAGTACATATACATCCCAATAAAATGTGTAACCTTATTTTCCTTTTGTAATGTCTTATCTCACAAAGAACACCGAGCGAACAAGAACTGTCAATGCAGTTTCCCTTCAAAAAAATTGGTGCACGACACCCCTGGACCCTCTCTCACCCCCTTTCTCCATCTTGCTGCTGATCAATGGAACCTTACACCCTCTCCCAATCTGTCAGCACCTGTCTTGCTGTATGGCCCATACATGCCTCCCTCTTAAAAAGCACTAATTAAAAGGCCATGGGTCAACTGGATGGAAAACATGGCAGTGCAGCGCATTTGAACGTTGGATAAACACCGCCAGCTTGTCACAACATTTTCTCTTCACCATTAAAAAAAAAATTGATTTCCCTTCCAAAGAGCCCTTAACTTTCCTCTTTACACTAACACTGCCATCCCTCCAGGCAGTCCTCATGAGCAGGACAGATTACAAAGATTACTGTGTTCTGCATTTCGACAGGCACCTTGATTGAAGACTATAGAGGGTCTTGGAACTGCTTATAAACATAATTATCTGGAGGATTTCTATGATGGTGATTGTATCTCATTTCTCATTTCAACACTCTATTGGCAATTGATTACAAACGGATGCAAACCGCCCAAAAAAGAAACAATGATTGCCACAGTTTTGTACTTTATGCAGGCTTTGTTCAAATAAATTGATTTTTATAATATACAGAAACCCCATAAAGTATTTGGACACTTAAAAAACAATTGAAATGGAAAGAATACAATTACACTTTTCAAGCAAACATTTCACAAAATGACGTTTGTTAGGTTTACAATTATAAAACAATGAATACGTTGTACTAAAGTTGAGACAGAAAGCATTTGGACACTTTCTGGATGTCAAACATTAGTGAAACATGTCCATGGTTAATGTGATGAACTACACCTGGCTAATGGCTAATTAACATGAGATTAGTGAAAACTTTTTGTGAAAAGTTCTGGCATCTTTGTTTGGCTTGATATTTTGCGTGCATTAAAATGTGACTTTTGGGGTAGTTTAATCAAAAATGAAGATGCTGTCATCATTGCTGTGGATGGTGCTCACACTTACGACGTTCCAAAACTTTCTTTCAAAACACAAAAGAAGATATTTTGAATAATACAGGGGTCGCAACAACATTGTATGAGCAAAAAGAACACATCCACTTTTCTAAATATCTTCATTTGTGTTCCACCTAAGATCTTGGATGATGTGAGGGTGAGTAAATGATGTCCCTCTAAGTGTCCAAATACTTGACCACTGTAAATTAAGTTGCTGTCCCCTGCTTGTTCACATTCAGAATCAGAATCAGAAAGATCTTTATTGCCAAGTGTGCTTGCACACACAAGGAATTTTTCTTGGTGATGAAGCTCCCAGTGCACATATACAATACAAACACAACAAGAACATAGTAATACAAATTCTAAGAATAAAAATATGAAAAATCGTATAAAAAATATAAGGTCACAGTTACGTTTAGTCAAAATAAAAATTTACAGATTATGAACATATTTACAGTATTTGAGTAGTATGAATATATAATCATAAATAATCTCCTGAGTTTAAAAGATTGCACTAAACAGTCAGAGTATTGCACTTTGGGGGGGTATTTAACTGTTTAAGAGGGAAATGGCCTGTGGGAAGAAACTGTTCCTGTGCCTAGATGTTCTAGTGGCCAGTGATCGGAGTCACCGTCCTGATGGTAACAGTTCAAACAGGTGGTGTCCAGGGTGAGTGGAGTCTGTGATGATTTTTCCTGCTCTCTTCCTCACTCTGGAAGAGTACAGGTCCTGGAGGGTTGGCAGGGAGGCACCGATAATCCTTTCTGCAGTCCGAATTGTGCGTTGTAGTCTCTTGGTGTCAGATTTGGTAGCTGAACCAAACCAGACAGTGATGGAAGTGCATAAGACAGACTTAATGACAGCCAAGTAGAACTTCCTCAGCTGACGAAGGAAGTACAGTCTCTGCTGGACCTTTTTCACAATGGAGTCAATGTGATTGTCCCACTTCAGGTCCTGAGAGATGGTAGTGCCCAGGAACCTGAATGACTCCACTGCTTCCACAGTGCTGTTCATGATGGTGAGTGGGGGGAGAGCTGGGCTGTTCCTCCTGAATCCACCGTTTTGAGCGTGTTGAGCTCAAGGTTGTTATAACTGCACCAGACAACCAGCTGTTCAACCTTCAGTCTATAAGCAGACTCGTCGCCGTTTTGGATGAGGCCGATGACAGTGGTGTTGTCTGCAAATTTCAGGAGCTTCACAGAGGGGTCTTTAGAAGTGCAGTCATTGGTGTACAGGGAGAAGAGCAGTGGGGAGAGAACACACCCCTGGGGGGCGCCAGTGCTGGTAGTGAGAGTCCTGGATGTGAGTTTCCCCAGTCTCATGAGCTGCTGCCGGTCTGTCAGGAAGCTGGAGATCCACTGACAGATTGAGGATGGCATGGAGAGCTGTGTCAGTTTAGCTGAGAGAAGATCAGGCATGATGGTATTGAAGGCCGAACTGAAGTCCACGATTAAGATCCTTGCATAAGTCCCAGGTCTGTCGAGATGTTGCAGGATATAATGCAGACCCATGTTGACTGCATCATCCACAGACCTGTTTGCTCTGTAGGCAAATTGAAGAGGATCCAGCAAGGGTCCAGTGATGTCCTTCAGGTGGGCCAGAACCAGTCTTTCAAATAACTTCATGACCACAGACGTGAGAGCGACAGGTCTGTAATCATTAAGTCCAGTGATTTTGGAGTTTTGGGGGACGGGAATGATAGTGGAGTGTTTGAAGCAGCAGGGAACTTCACACTGCTCCAATGATCTGTTGAAGATCTGCGTGAAGACTGGGGCCAGTTGGTCAGCGCAGGCTTTCAAACAGGCAAATGAGATGCCATCTGGGCCTGAAGCTTTTCTAGTCTTCTGTTTTTTGAAGACTCGGCTCACGTCCTCCACACAGACCTTAAGCTCGGGTTGGATGACAGGAGGGGGGAGGAGAGGGGTGCAGGAGGTGATGGGGGACGTGTGAATTGCAGATCAGAGCGGTTGTGTGGTGTGAGACTGGGCTTTTCAAATCTGCAGTAAAAAGCATTCAGCTCATCGGCCAGTTGTTGATTCTAAGCATATCGGGGGGATGGTGACTTGTAATTGGTGATATTCTTTAAGCCTGTCCAAACTGAAGCTGGGTTGTTGGAAGAAAACTGGTTTCTCAACTTTTCAGAGTAGCTTCTTTTAACAACTCTGATCTCCTTTGTCAGTCTGTTTCTGGCCTGGTTATACAAGATTTTATCCCCACTTCTGTAAGCATCCTCTTTGGCATGACGAAGCTGTTCGAGTTTCCCAGTAATCCATGGTTTATCATTAGTGAATGATAAGAATGTCCTGGTAGGAATGCATCCTCACAGAAACTGATGTATGATGTTACGGTCTCTGTTAGCTCATCCAGATCAGTGGTAGCAGCTTCAAAAACAGTCCAATCACTGCAATCGAAGCAGGCTTGTAAGTCCAGCTCTGCTTCATTAGTCCATCTTTTTACAGTCTTTATTACAGGTTTAGCTGATTTCAGTTTCTGCCTGTAGGTCGGTATAAGATGAACCACAGTGATCAGAGAGCCCCAAAGCTGCCCGTGGGACGGAGTGATATACATTCCTTATTGTGGTGTAACAGTGGTCCAGTATATTACTGTCTCTGGTGGGACATGTAATGTGCTGTCTGTATTTTGGCAGTTCACGGGATCGATTAGCTTTATTAAAATCCCCAAGAATGATTAAAAGAGAGTCTGGGTACCTTTGTTCAGTCTCAGCTATTTGTTCAGCCAGCTGTTGTAGCGCCGTGCTCACACACGTGTCTGGAAGAATGTAAACATTTACGAGAATGAACGAGGAAAACTCCCGCGCCGAGTAGAAGGGTTTACAGTTTATGAAGTGGCCTCTAGATTAGGAAGTGGAAGTGTCTGTGAAGTGTCTAACAATGTACAATTTAGGGTAGGCAATTTCAGAGAGGCTAATAGCAAGTTAGCTTTGAAAGCATAAGCTCCCACCCTCCCTTCAGAGTGTTTCCATAGCCACGCCTCCTTCAAAACACATGAACGCACACAGCAGAGTCTGCAAAGCATCATGAAAGACGCTGTTAAATTACCTCATGTCTCAAAGCACATAACATTACAATAATAATGAACGTAAACAACTTACAGAGCCCTTAATTGTACCACCTGACTGCTGCAGATTAATTTAGGCATTGATAGTGTTGCCATGTAAATGTATAAATCTGAGTCTGAGGACGGCTCCAGGTAGAATGTCATGGGTTGCCATTTAGTAATTACGGTTACGATATGGTGTGAACGCAGCATAAGCTTGTTGTTTTGGTTCAGGAGGAACTATAAAAGGCAGCTGCTGTTTGTTTGTGGCACTCAGTGCCTGTCTGTGTTTACGGAATGCGCTGATGATGTGTGATGTCTGCACAAGCAGGGTGCACAGAGTTATGGAAATGCATATGTTGACAGACTGTTAAATTTGTGAAAAAAGCATCAAATAATTGCATTCGGACCGAATGCAATGATTGGACAAACATTTTTTGGTCCTGAGACTTTCACAGAAGATATACTATATTGCCAAAAGTACTGGGACACCCCTCCAATCATTTCCATGTCCAAAAGTGTATAAAATCAAGCACCTAGACATGCAGACTGCTTCTGCAAACATTTGTGAAAGAATGGGTCACTCTCAGGAGTTCAGTGAATTCAAGCGTGTTACTGTGATAAGTTGCCACCTGTGCAATTTGAAGTCAATTCGTGAAATTTCCTCACTACTAAATATTCTTCAGTGAATTGTTAGTGGTATTATAACAAAGTGGAAGCAATTGGGAAAAACATCAACTCAGCCACAATGTGGTGGGCTATGTAAAATCACAGAGCGGGGTCAGCACAAGCTGAGGTGCAGAGTGCACAGAAGTTGCAACTTTCTGCAGAGTCAATAGCTACAGACCTCCAAACTTTGTGTGGCCTTCAGATTAGCTCAAGAACAGTGTGTACATTGCTTCATGGAATGGGTTTCCATGGCCGAGCAGCTGCATCCAAGCCTTACATCACCAAGTGCAATGCAAAGCGTCGGATGCAGTGGTGTAAAGCCGTGAAGACATGTTCTCTGGAGTGATGAATCATGCTTCTCTGTCTGGCAATCCGATGGCCGAGTCTGGGTTTGGCGGTTGCCAGGAGAACGGTACTTGTCTGAGTGCATTGTGCCAAGTAAAGTTTGTTGGATGGGCAATTATGGTATGGGGTTGATTTTCAGGGGTTGGGCTTGGCCCCTTAGTTCCAGTGAAAGGATTTCTTAATTCTTCAGCATACCATTTTGGACAATTTCATGCTCCTAACTTTGTGGGAACAGTTTGGAAATGGCCCCTTCCTGTTCCAACATGACTGTGCACCAGTGCACAAAGAAAGGTCCATAAAGACATGGATGAGCAAGTTTGTTGTGGAGGAAATTAACAGTCCTGACCTCAACCCGATAGAACACCTTTGGAATTAATTAGAGCAGAGACTGCGAACCAGGCCTTCTCGTCCAAACTCAGTGCCTGACCTCACAAATGCGCTTCTAGAAGAATGGTCAAAAATTCCCATAAACACACTCCTAAACCTTGTGGAAAGCCTTCCCAGAAGAGTTGAAGCTGTTATAGCTGCAAAGGGTGGACTAACTCCATATTAAACCTTACGGATTAAGAATAGGATGTCATTAAAGTTGATGTGCATGTAAAGGCAGGCATCCCAAAACTTTTGGCAATACATGTACATGTTTTAGTATTTAGACCACTTCTATTATTGATTGCTATCAGGATGTGAAGAGTGTTTCAACCAGTATAAAAAGTGTTTATAAAACATATTTCATCCCCTACCTTTCAGCTTGTCATGGTGTTCAGACTTCAGAGTGCAGGTATTTCCCTCCCATCACCTTTCTTATCGGACTGACGGAAACCAGGAATTAAATGTTGGATGAAGACCAAGTTTCCTTATATTGGGTTATAAACCCAAATGAGATGCGGTTTTAGGGTTTGCTTAAAATGCTGACTTGTTATTGCAGGCCGGCTGCCAGGAATGCGAGTCATTGCAGGATTCGTGTAATGTACGAAAGAAATCATCTAGGCACCATGCCCCGCCAAAACCGCAATTGACCCTAAGATCTGCTAATCACTAAAATCATATTAGAAATAAAAACGAGAAAACACTCTGCCTTTAATTAAGGCTTGTTTAGTATGTTTATGATTTCTTTAACGACTCTCTAGAAAAGAAAATGTCCATTTCATGATGGGAAACAGTGCTTGTGGGAGCGCTCAAGCACACTGCCATTTCCTCACATGATATTTTGCTGTGATTTTCCTTTCTGATATCACATATAAATCAGAAATGGGTTTATTAGAGCAGGGGGCTTTGCCATAGATCCCAAATATAATGATTTCACAATATACACTCACCTAAAGGATTATTAGGAACACCATACTAATACTGTGTTTGACCCCCTTTCGCCTTCAGAACTGCCTTAATTCTACGTGGCATTGATTCAACAAGGTGCTGAAAGCATTCTTTAGAAATGTTGGCCCATATTGATAAGATAGTATCTTGCAGTTGATGGAGATTTGTGGGATGCACATCCAGGGCACGAAGCTCCCGTTCCACCACATCCCAAAGATGCTCTATTGGGTTGAGATTGGGGGCCATTATAGTACAGTGAACTCATTGTCATGTTCAAGAAACCAATTTGAGAGCTTTGTGACATGGTGCATTATCCTGCTGGAAGTAGCCATCAGAGGATGGGTACATGGTGGTCATAAAGGGATGGACATGGTCAGAAACAATGCTCAGGTAGGCCGTGACATTTAAACGATGCCCAATTGGCACTAAGGGGCCTAAAGTGTGCCAAGAAAACATCCCCCACACCATTACACCACCACCAGCAGCCTGCACAGTGGTAACAAGGCATGATGGATCAATGTTCTCATTCTGTTTATGCCAAATTCTGACTCTACCGTCTGAATGTCTCAACAGAAATCGAGACTCATCAGACCAGCCAACATTTTTCCAGTCTTCAACTGTCAACTGGCAAAATTTTCTTCAACCTCAACTGGCAAAAATTACATCATCGCGGAATGGCCGGTAGTGCACGCTAAGTGCGCGAGGCCCCATTTCGCGTGGCGGTGTGCAGCACATTTTTTGTAACTTTTCGCACGGCACCGCATCCAAAGATGCACAAGTTCTAGGCGAATCTAGCCGAGCATGACGTCTCATCACACCGGCACCCAGTTTGCACATACAAATTAGTTGCTTATATTTACAAAATGAGCCTACAAAAGCATAAATAAGCCCTTTTATTGAAAATAAAGATCCATGTTTAATAAAATAAAAAATTCACAAAACTAAATGAAAATGTTTAGTGAAATTAGGAAATATTTAAGAGATTGTTAATTTAGTTGTATACATGTGTGCATACATATCAAGTATAAACACCTCATCCGTTTGGGGAGGAGCGCACGCAGTCAGTGGAGGCTCGCACTGCGGAGCCAGGCGAAAGTATAAACAAGGCTTTAGGCTATAAGTAGTAGAGTGTCATTCTGGTTTTGTAAAGAAATTTTACTTAAGAAAATCATTGATATAATCATTGAAATCATTGTAATGCCATGACATTAGTGTTTTTTGGGTCTGCGTTTTATGATTGACAAAGAGTGTTTGTTGGCTTTAAACCTTTGCTAGGGGAAATAATTGTGTTTTGGTAGTTTTAGTGCATTTTGAATGTGAAATTATCTGCTGTGCCGAGCTGAAAGTTTGTTAGGAGAACTGTGTGAAGAGTTTTGAAAAAGTGACCTAAGTATTGAGAAATGGGTCCTAGTAATTATATATATATATATAAGAGGAGTGGACCCCAAGCATGTGGACCCCAAGTATATATATATATATATATATATATATATATATATATATATATATATATATATATATATATATATATATATATATATATATATATATATATATATATATATATATATATATATATATATATATATATATATAATTACTAGGACCCATTTCTCAATACTTAGGTCACTTTTTCAAAACTCTTCACACAGTTCTCCTAACAAACTTTCAGCTCGGCACAAAACACTACCAAACACCAAAACACAATTATTGTGTTTTATATATATATAAAAACAAAAACAAAAAAACATAGAAAACAAAAACAAAAAACACTGTAAATGGTAAGAGGCATCCTGCACATCAAAAACAGGCAAAGCAACAAATTTATATTATTCAACATATCCTAGCTTTTTACAGAAAATATTCAGATGTAACCCCCTTTGTAATAGGGGAGAGCGGGGCACAAACGTAAGAAACGTTTTTTGACTTTCTCAGTTTGTGTAAATCCACTTGGGGTTCAGAGTATTTATTTTTTTCCCACATTAATTGCACACATGTCTAGTACAATTATGTGGCTTTGTTTAATTAATACAGTGTATACTTTTGTCTTGATTTACCCCGAAATAATGGTGAAAGTGAAATGTGACAACATGCCCCATAGGTGGGGTACATTGTAACGTGGTGGGGCACAATGTAACATGACCAAATAACAGCTTAAAATGTTACCTGATATATATATATATAAAAAAAACAAGACAAACTACAATATTTTGTTAACAAAAAACAATTATTAACTTTTTAAAATAAAATAATGGCATTTTTTATCATAAAAAAATATAAGATTTGAGTTTGACTACAAACACATAGCTAAATACAGCTATACAGCATAGTTCAAAACATAATAATAATTAATAATTAATAATAATTAATAATCTGAACATTAACTCTCAGTCATTATTCACCCTTTTCTCATGGTTTCTCAAAAGAATTCATAAAAGTATAGAATATAATGGCATATTTCTAATAGGGGCCCATTGTAATGCAGTGTTACAACACACCCCAGCTGCGCAACTGGGATTTAAATCGTGGCTTGTGTCTTCTGCTGGTTAGATCAGCATTAATGAACAATCTCAGCTGTTAAATAACAAATATAAGATTAAATTAATATCGGATTTGTCTTATTTTAAATAAACACAAAAAACAGAGATGAAAACTAAACTTAAGTAAGAAATGTACTTTTGCTATGGTTAAATGTTCAGTAATATCTTCCAGAGATTTTTTAACCTTGGCGCTATTTTTTTCTCAAAATAATGTTGATATGGCATCTAGTAAATACACTAAGTTTCGTCATTCTGGCATGCGTGGAAAGGGTTAAAACATGCGTGTTACAACTAACCCCGCGTTAGGTTGTGCCCCGCGCTCCCCTAATTAACATTTTCATAAGTTCTGCCAGAAAGACTCGGGAGAATATATACTGTAACAATTATCCATTTATTAACAACCCAGCAAGCAATAAAGTACATTGGCATAGGCCCCGTCCATAGCTCGCAATCTGAGGTTCCGGACTCTGCATATCCTGCCTGAAGACGAAGGCAGGGGCGCAGCCGACCCCCAAAAATAAGTGGAAGAATGCTTCCACCTGGACGGAGCCTATCCTACCCCCCAAAAATGGTAAATAAAATAGACCCACCGGTCTTGCATCCTGGAGTTCCTACAAGAAGAAGAACAAGAGTTAACATGTTAAGTGTGAACATGGAACGCTGCCTGCTGATGGCTAAAAAAGGCCACTCCATGATTAAACAGAACTTGATGTTATAATTTGTAGATGAGTACTACACGAGCAAACTTTTTTTGTGTATTTTTTTTTATAAAACACATAAACCACAGAGACAAGGCTGCAGGGCCGCGCGGTCTGCTAGACCACAGAGACAAGGCCGCAGGGCCACAGAGACAAGGCCGCAGGGCCACACGGTCTGCTAGACCACAGAGACAAGGCCGCCAGGCCACACGGTCTGCTAGACCACGGAGACAAGGCCGCAGGGCAGCGCGGTCTGCTAGACCACAGAGACAAGGCCGCAGGGCCACACGGTCTGCTAGACCACAGAGACAAGGCCGCAGGGCCACAGAGACAAGGCCGCAGGGCCACACGGTCTGCTAGACCACAGAGACAAGGCTGCCGGGCCGCGCGGTCTGCTAGACCACAGAGACAAGGCCGCAGGGCCACAGAGACAAGGCCGCAGGGCCACAAAGGCAAGGCCGCAGGGCCACACGGTCTGCTAGACCACAGAGACAAGGCCGCCGGGCCACACGGTCTGCTAGACCACAGAGACAAGGCCGCCGGGCCGCGCGGTCTGCTAGACCACAGAGACAAGGCCGCCGGGCAGCGCGGTCTGCTAGACCACAGAGACAAGGCCGCAGGGCCGCGCGGTCTGCTAGACCACAGAGACAAGGCCGCAAGGCCGCGCGGTCTGCTAGACCACAGAGACAAGGGCGCAGGGCCACAGAGACAAGGCCGCAGGGCCACACGGTCTGCTAGACCACAGAGACAAGGCCGCCGGGCCACACGGTCTGCTAGACCACAGAGACAAGGCCGCAGGGCCACACGGCCTGTTAGACCACAGAGACAAGGCCGCAAGGCCACAGAGACAAGGCCGCAGGGCCACACGGCCTGTTAGACCACAGAGACAAGCCCGCAGGGCTACAGAGACAAGGCCACAGGGCCACAGAGACAAGGCCGCAGGGCCACATGGCCTGTTAGACCACAGAGACAAGGCCGCAGGGCCACACGGTCTGTTAGACCACAGAGACAAGGCCGCAGGGCCACATACATTTTTTTTTTTTTTTTAAACCACCACCAGTATTTGCATAAGGATTTTACCTGAACCATTACTGGAGAGCTTGCTGATCTTCGAGGATGATTTTTGAATCAGGTCTTATACAACACTCGAAAGCAGAAGAACACAGTCTCCCCCTTAGCTTAAATGAAGATCAGAATAGGAAAGACAGAGAGTAAATCAAACTGATTAGTTTCTAAAGTGAATTTCCCTGGACACATGAAGCCGAAAGGCTGATAACATGGCTTCTTAGCAGAATATCGGTGTAAGTGGAAGATCAACCTTAAAAGCTTTGAATTTACCTGATGTTTGTTAAGACAAGTAGGTAATCTTAGTTTTACCTTTGGAATTATGGGAGAGTTTACTGAACATGCCTGATGGTTTGAGTATTGCTGAAGAAAACCATCTTGACCATTATGGAATCCCACATTCATGGATGCCAACTCCGCGTGTTGAGCTATGTTCGTAGCAACACCAATCTGAAAGAATGGCCCATGCACAGGTGAGTTGGAGATCACATTTCTTACCATCTGCAGTTAGGAGGATTCTAAACCCCTGGGCGTAGCTCCCGCTCACATCTTGATAGAACACCATCTAACCGTCAACTTGCTGAGAGAACCCCCAAAAGAAAATAAACCAGAACAGCATGACGAATACATAACATGTGCATGTGATTGAGAACACCGGACGATGCCCTTGCAAAAGAAAAAGAATGTTTTATAAGGTTAAGCTTTACTAGCTAATAAAACCATAACTAGCTATATAGGACCCGACACAGCTACCGAACCTAAGAAAGAGATCAAAGCGAGATTCATCATTTGATAACCTAAGCCAGGATGATACTGTGTGATTTTTTGGACACGTTTGGCAATATGAGAACAATATCGCAATCCTAAAAAATTCCTTTGACCCTAGAATGAAATCTGATGTCTTTAATAGTTAGTTTGACATGTTCCCCAACGCCTTGATAAAATTTTGGCCTGAATGATTTCGCTAAGTGAATGGATTGATGTAAAACTCCGGACAAGTCCTTGTGCGTCTGATTAACATACGGCCTGCTGTAATGCACTGAGATCCCACAGTTAGCATCAGGGGCCCGTTCTTCGTACCTCGCTAACTCAGTTAGCTGGATTTGATTGTTGACGATTTGGCATGATCTTGGATTGTTTGGTTCCCTTTCAGTCGGTCACTACGACGTACGTCGGTATTACCGACGAATTGGGATCACTTTAGAGAGCCCCTATCAGCTTCGAGATTTAGAGAACAGGCCAATGGGCCATTGGCGTGCGAGATTTGCATCTCGCGCTCCGCCCCGCACCGCGGGTATAAACAGGAAGCGAGAGCATCGCACTGACGTCATTCACTTCGGAGCCGAACGGCGTTGATGAAGCAAGCCTGCTTTTCTAAAAGAAAGCCTATCTGCAAGAGAGATGCTCCAGAGAACGAGAAGGACGCTCTGTGTTGGCGAAAAGGCACAATCAGTGCGACCGCATGTTCACCGCTGCTTCAGTATAACAAACTGCTGTTCTCACAGCAACTGTCGGTCTGGTGAGGGCGTTTGTTTCAGTGAGTGCACCACAGGACTGCACTTACCACCTGTGTGTTGCCGCGGTCTTCCCCTGGGTGCTTCAGCACTGTTTAAAGAGCGTTTCCTCACAAAAGAGCAACACGGGTGTGACACTGCGTCTTTTTCAAGACGTCATTCCACTCGTGCGTTTCTGGATGCGGTTGTTTCCTGTCCTGACGGCCACGATCCCTCTCGCATAAACATGTTGAGACTGTTCGTGGGTGATCCATGTTCTCTCAGGGGAACGGGATTACGTCGACGCGCTGGTCATCTCGCCTTCCGCGTGGGGGTTTGAGTGTTTGAGTGTTCAGCGCGCCGTGTGCCGTCTAGCTGCCGAGTGACAGCGCGGGTTGCCACGGCAGCTCAGCGCGCGTCACTCGGCGGCTACGCATGTTGAGACTGTGTTTGTGGGTGGTCTATGCTCTCTAATGAGAGCATAGCCACGTCGGCGCGCTGTTCGTCTTGCCTTTTTCATAAGGGCTTGAGTGTTCAGCGCGCCGTGTGCCGTCTCACGGCCACGCCCACTGTTTCACATGTCTGCTGGTAGCTTACAGATGGGATTGCTGGTCCTAAAAAATAAATAAAAAATAAATAAATAATAAAAAATAAAAAAAGGACCTAGCGTTTCGTTTGGGGCTCTAGCAGAGGACAGATGTCAATCGCTGCATCGGAGAGAGGGCTGTTATGTGTTGAAAATGAAGATGATGCTGAGATTCCCACTATAATAGTGGGCGCTCGTGCTGAATCCGATTCATGCTCGACAGCCATGCTTTCCCGGGTGGCTGAGGCATAGTGCAACGCATAAACCGCCTTGCCTGCCCCTTGCCTTTCCCGGATGTGTGTTGGAAGGCTTTTGCATTATGGAACTATTGGTGCCAAAATATGGAACACCAATAGGGCCATAATCTGTATAAAGTTTTCCTCTCTCTCACTACCCTCATCGGTGGGGTGGCAGTGCCACTGGCAGGCCACCTCCGCCCTGCTTAGGGCATGAGGGTAGTTCTCAGCCGAGGTTGAGCTGCGCACAGCGCTGGCCCTTGGCTAGACGATGTCCAGAAACACAATTGACCCGGATTTGGTCGGGACTGTTCTTCCCCCGGAGGAGGGCTGGGTAAAAAACATTAGTAATTCTGTTCCGCCACTGGGGTTAAAAACAGCCAGTGGTACCCAAATATATATATATATATATATATATATATATATATATATATATATAAAAAAAAAGAAAAAAAAAAAGAGAAGAACAGTTCCAATATCTCTGGGTCTCGGGAGTTCAGGAATGGCAGCGTGTGACGCTACAAGCCTCGCCGCCCTCATTCCCCTCCCCACAAGAGGGCGAGAATCGCAGTGTGTGACGCTACAAGCCTCGCCACTCTCATTCCCCTCTTCTCAGCGGTGTGTGGACGACAGTGCGCGACGCTATGCCTCGCCGCTCTTGTTCCCCGCTGAGGAAGGAGGTGAGGCAGACCGTGTGCAAAGCCACAAAGCCTTGCCACGCTCAGCCCCTCCTTCATTTGGAGAGCGCGCTGGGCGGTATACAACGCTCCCATGCCTTGTCAGCCTCTGGTGCCTCTCCAAATCGCCAGCAGGGGGTGCCGGCTGTGGGAACGCACTCAAGCGGATGCAGGTCGTGTGTCAGACCCAGACCCCTACACGGACCACTCCCATGTCGTCCTGGGGTCCCTGCATTCCGCCTCGCTGCCCTGCTGCGGGTACGTCTGTGGTACCGATGGCCCCGCTTGTTCGGTCTGGGGGCCTGGCTAGCGCTCCCCAGCCCGTCTCGCTGGGTCATCTGTACCATCAGACTCGGCTTGCGATTCAGTTCGCCCGGCGTCCGCCCAAGTTTGGGGGCGTTCACGTCACGTCTATTGCGTGGGTGGATGCCCCCGTGCTTCAGGCGGAGATCGCTGTCCTACTGGCGAAGGACGCGATAAAGCCGGTCCCTCCAGCCGATATGAAGTCCGGGTTCTACAGCCCGTACTTCATTGTACCCAAGAAAGGCGGCGGGTTACGGCCAATCTTGGACCTGCCTTACTTGAACCGTTCCCTCCACAGGATGCCGTTCAGAATGTTAACGCAGAAACGCATCTTCAGGTGTGTCCGTCCCCAGGATTGGTTTGCAGCGATCGACCTGAAGGACGCGTACTTTCATGTCTCGATTCTCCCTCGACACAGGCAGTTTCTACACTTTGCTTTCGACGGACGGGCATGTCAGTACAAAGTCCTGCCCTTCGGGCTGTCCCTGTCGCCCCGTGACTTCACGAAAGTCGCGGAGGCGGCCATTGCTCCCATGAGAGAGCGTGGTGTTCGTCTTCTCAACTATCTCGACGACTGGCTGATTCTTGCCCAGTCGCGGGAACAGTTGTGCGAACACAGGGACATGGTGCTTCGGCACCTCAGCCGGTTGGGTCTTCGGGTCAACGGGGAGAAGAGCAAACTCTGTCCCGTACAGAGGATCTCTTTTCTCGGGATGGAGATCGACTCGGTCGCCATGACAGCGCGCCTCACCGAGGAGCGCATCCAGTCGGTGTTGAGCTGCTTGAATACGTTCAAACGCAGTACAGCGGTTCCACTGAAATAATTTCAGAGGCTCCTGGGGCATATGGCAGCAGCAGCCGCAGTAACGCCGCTAGGGCTGCTCCATATGAGACCGCTTCAACACTGGCTACACGACCGAGTCCCGAGATGGGCGTGGCACAGTGGGTCCCTCCGTGTCCAAGTGACGCCGAGATGCCGCCAAACCTTCAGCCCGTGGTCGGACCCTTCATTTCTACGGGCAGGAGTGCCTCTAGAACAAGTGTCCAGGCATTCTGTTGTCTCCACGGATGCCTCCTCCACGGGCTGGGGTGCCACGTACAACGGGCTTGCAGTATCGGGTCTGTGGACGGGGCCCCAACTGCAATGGCATATCAATTGCCTGGAGTTGCTGGAGGTTCGTCTTGCTCTCAGCCACCTCAAAGGGTCGCTCAAAGACAAGCACGTTCTGATCCGGACGGACAGCACTGCAGCCGTTGCGTACATCATCAATCAGGGTGGTCTACGCTCCCGCCGCATGTCCCAACTCGCCCGCCATCTCCTTCTGTGGAGTCCGAAGCATCTGAGATCCCTTCGTGCCATCCACATTCCGGGCCCGCTCAATCGTGCGGCCGACGAGCTGTCATGGTTGCCCGTGCTGCCCGGGGAGTGGAGACTCCACCCCCAGGTGGTCCAGCTGATTTGGAGTCGCTTGGGGCCGCACAGATCGATCTGTTTGCCGCCCCGACACGACCCACTGCCAGTGGTACTATTCCCTGCCCAGGGGAACCCTCGGCACGGATGCCCTGGCACACAGCTGGCCCCGGGGCCTACGCAAATATGCGTTCCCCCCCCAGTGAGCCTTCTTGCACAGACACGGTGCAAGGTCAGGGAGGACGAGGAGCAGCTCCTCTTGGTAGCTCTGTACTGGCCCAACAGGACTTGGTTCCCGGAACTAGTGCTCCTCGCGACAGCACCTCCTTGGCCCATTCCTCTGAGGAAGGACCTCCTGACTCAGAGACGCGGCTCCCTGTGGCACCCGCGTCCGGACCTCTGGAAACTCCATGTCTGGTCCCTGGATGGGATGCGGAGGTTCTAGGTGACCTACCACAAGCGGTAGTTGACACCATCACTTCCGCCAGAGCCCCCTCTACGAGACGGCTATATGCGCTGAAGTGGAACCTGTTCGTCGACTGGTGCTCTTCTCACCGAGAAGACCCCCGGAAGTGTTCGGTCAGATCTGTGCTCTCTTTTCTTCAAGACGGGTTGGAGCGAAAGCTGTCTCCCTCCACCCTCAAGGTGTATGTTGCCGCTATAGCGCAATCATGACCTGGTTAATGGTTAATTCATTAGGCAAGCACGATCTGATCGTCAGGTTCCTGGGGGGGCGAGGAGATTAAATCCGCCTCGTCCTCCCTTTATACCCTCTTGGGACTTGACTCTGGTGCTGACGCACTTCAGAGGGTGCCCTTTGAGCCTTTACAGTCAGCGGAGCTTAAGATCTTGTCTCTAAAGACAATACTCCTGATTGCATTGGCCTCAGTTAAGAGGGTAGGGGACCTGCAGGCATTTTCGGTCGATGAATCGTGCCTGGGATTCGGGCCAGGTGACTCTCAGGTAACCCTGAGACCCCGGCCTGGATATGTGCCAAGGTTCCCACTACTCCCTTCCGGGACCAAGTGGTGAGCCTGCAAGCACTGCCTTCGGAGGAGGCAGACCCAGCCCTGGCTTTTCTCTGTCCAGTTCGCGCCCTGCGCGTCTATGTTGACAGAACGCAAAGCTTAGGACCTCAGAGCAGCTCTTCATCTGTTACGGAGGACAGCAGAAGGGAAAGGCTGTCTCCAAGCTGAGGATGGCCCACTGGATAGTGGACGCCATCGTCTTGGCTTATGAAGCCCAAGACGTGCCCTGCCCGCTCGGGTTAAGAGCCCACTCCACTAGGGGTGTTGCTTCTTCCTGGGCGCTGGCTCGTGGCGCCTCGCTGACAGATATTTGTAGAGCTGCGGGCTGGGCGACACCTACACGTTCGCTAGGTTTTATAGCCTACGTGTAGAACCGGTGGCTTCTCGTTTGCTCGCTTCACATAGTCAGCAGCTGAAGTGCCCGTTCTAAGTGTCGGCTTGCTGCGCCATTCCCTTCTCCATGGAACGGATACGTGCGCTTATTTTCTCCAGTCGAGTTCCCCAGGATTGGCGAACCCTGTTGAGTCCTCCGCACCCCTCGGCAGTCGGATGTGGCGGAGCGTCTGACGCCAGGTCTGGCACTTGTATGCATTGGTGGAACTTGTGTCGGACTGGGGTCCGTATGTCGTGACCCCTACGGCGGTCCCATACGTGTATTCTCCACGGTACAGCTCCCTACGGTGAGCTCGTGTCTTTCCCTTGGCAGAGTTCCTCTGCCGTCTCAGTTCGGTGTCGTCCCCCGCCTGTATAGGCCGGGGCCACCTCTGGGACTTCCGTATGTTGTGCTGCCCACGGCCAGCCCATACGTGTTCTCTCCACATGGTAACTCCCTCCGGGTATGATGTGGCTCCCGCAGCGTCCTTCGGGCACGCTTTCCCAGCGTTATCCAATAAGTCTGCTGAATGGGTCTTGCGGAACAGCAGTATGACTCTCCCTGCGTGAATTTCCCCGCCCGCATCAGAACGGGGTCTGGGGGGCTCTCGCTGGGCGCTGGAAGTGGTAGTAACTGTGGCGTTTTCCATAGGGATCCCAATTCGTCGGTAATACCGACGTACGTCGTAGTGACCGACTGAAAGGGAACGTCTCGGTTACGTATGGTAACCCTCGTTCCCTGAAGGAGGGAACGGAGACGTACGTCCCGTCGCCACAGCTCCTTACCATCACTGCATGGCCGAGTCACTAGTTCGGCTCCTCAGTGAAAAACGTCAGTGCGATGCTCTCGCTTCCTGTTTATACCCGCGGTGCGGGGCGGAGCGCGAGATGCAAATCTCGCACGCCAATGGCCCATTGGCCTGTTCTCTAAATCTCGAAGCTGATAGGGGCTCTCTAAAGTGATCCCAATTCGTCGGTAATACCGACGTACGTCTCCGTTCCCTCCTTCAGGGAACGAGGGTTACCATACGTAACCGAGACGTTCTTCGACGCTCATCCTGGACTTGCTGTCATAGCAACAGGTCCATAAGCTTAAACCTGCTCGCGAGCAGGCTTATTTCATGTAAACAGGATTAGATTGCATCTTGAGGTGATACTTAAAATCTGTCCCAGCCACTGCTACTTTATTACAAGAGTTCATTACTGAACCAGGGACAATAATAATAATTTTAAATAATAATAATAATAATATACAAATTTTAAATTGTATATGTATATGAGAATGTATATAATATTATAATGTTGTGTATAATACTATAGACACAGCCACTTGATTGAGCGATTTATTTGTGATGGAATAACTACTTTATAATTTTATTGGAAGTTTGCACACATGTTGTACAGTTAATCTGAGCCGTGCATTAATTTAAGTTTAATTAAGTGATGACGGATATTATGGGAGTGGCTTGATGCAGCGCAGGAGATGCAGAGAATTTGATCTTGACTCTTAAGAAATTTTAATACTGTCACGTTACAAATCTGCTTCAAATTGAATTAAAAATGTAATTACAACATTGACATAAAAATGTAAAGGGTGTACAAATACTGTATAAAATCGTGAATATAAATAATTGGTAATCATGTAAAAAAAAAAAAAAAAATAACATTTATCATTGATCTATTATAACTTTTATGTTGGTTTGGTCGTTTAGCTGTTTCCTTATAAAGGTCCAGATATTCGTGGGTTTTTTTTGTGTAATTTGCCAAGTTTTTTGCCAGGTGGCTTTTTTAATTATATGATGTCATTACGTTGCTGCCTTGACGCCAGCCAATCGTTGCATTGCTGATCATGGTTTCGAGTATCGATGCATCTGCCCTCTTCAGGGAAAACAAGAACGCGCAGTGATCTTAGATCATTTAATCCAGATATTTAAATCCAATCCGCAAATTCGTTTGAAGAACCAAATTAGCCAGACATCAGTTATCATGATTAGAAGATCTGGGATCTGTCAAATCATCTCAGATGTATTAAGCGAGGTACGAAGAACAGACTGCAGGATCGCAGTCTGAAAAGCAACAAATCACAATGACTATAAGCGCACCGTGTGCCAGCTTTAGTGAAGAGAAAAAGCTTACTGCGAGAGACCTTGCCGTTTGCGGTGCAGCCAGGAATCAATACGCATGTGCAGACTGTGTCAACAGTCAACACTATTTACTCCCTTGTATATTGTGTTAGTCACAAAGATTCGATGCAAGTGTAGCTGATCGCAGCCATGTCTTACCTGTAGCTCAAACAGCAGAGCGCGGCACCAGCAACGCCGAGCCACGGGTTCGACTCCCAGGAAAAGCAAGACCCGGAAAATGCCAAATGTGCACCCTGAATGCAACTCAAGGTGCCCCGGACAAAAGCGTCTGCCAAATGCATAAATGTAAATGTAAAGTCTGTTGAGCACTTGAATGCAATCCCTAATTAGAGCGTTACACAACACAGAAACACTCAATCAGGATTGAATGGCCCAGAACTTATCACTGCTAATTCTGCCTTCCAGCGCATACGCTTTACCAACGAATAGTAGAACATGCAATAGATTCATGATTCGGTTAGTCAGATTGACCACAGCAGTTTCCACTGGAGTTTATCTGAACTGAAGCATTTGACAGTTTCATGCGTTTATAAAGAGAGTGCACTCTGCTCACTGTATTCATAAAATATTTGAATAATTGTTTTCAAATCAATAATTGTGATTTAGATGCTGTACGATGCAATCTTTATGTAAACGGGTCGGATTGAGTACGGAATCAAATTAGTGCTGCGATCGAATCTCAAATCAAACCTTGATTTGTATGCGAACCTTACCCGACATATGGTGCTGAGAGTACAAGCGAGATACACATTTGTTTTATCCTAAATGTAGCCATGGCGTCCTAGCCGGAAGGACCAAGTAAGACGTAACACTAAAATCTAAGTTTCTCGAAATATAAGAGGTATCCAGATATCAGTAGCTGAATAAAAAAACGAATAGAGTCAAATTAACTGGAGTAAAGCGAAGACAAACGCACACAATTACTAATATATATGACATGTTTGTTTTGATTAACTAATTTATTAATATGTTGCGCATTTTTATAATACAATAAGCAAAGCACCTTAATGTGAGCACAGAACGCTACAATTCTTCCTCATAAGGAAGGAAGCCATTCCAACACTTGGTGCCCCGTATGTTTGAGCAAATATATACTCTGCTGGATGCAGGCCAAACACTAGCTTGAACTATGTTGTGTCAGTTAAGTTGCATATGTGACGAACTCGCAGCGCTTGGAAGATGAATCTAAAACCATTGAATAAGAACAGATTAAAGCACTGATGTCGGTCCTGTACCTAAATATGCTAATTTATAATTAATACGATGCATGTGTGTGCTCTATACAGACATGCTTGTGTCAAAGTTAAAAAGGAGAAAGATACTACACCCACTCGGCATCGGAATGCATAAACATATGCATATCACTGTGATAAATGCTGATGTAGTGATGTCGCCAGAATGGTGATGAAAACCACAGCCGTGTCTTTGATAACATGCCCAGATAGTCCTCCATGAAAGCGATTGATATGAGTCTGACGTGAGACTTGCTCTTGTTAGTGAACACTCGCGTCTGTTACTGCGGTAACCCATTGAACAGAATGATAGGCTGACGTGGACTTAGAACGCCACTGTATGCACATTATTAGTTATCATAGACCAGCGATCGACCACTACGGAACGTCCGGATCGTCAACTAAATTGGAGCGTCAGCATCTGCGAACTCAGACAAGCGTAAGTACTGATCTTTTATACCCAGGTATTAGAATGTGATTGGATAGATAAAGTTAAAGTGACATGACAATTAAGTCTTCCCTGCAGAACTTATGCTAAAGCTTCCATTAACTGTAATTTAATTACACATCTTTTCTCAGTAACTGTAACTGATTACAGTTACATTTGTTTTGTAATTAAATTACGTAATCTAGTTACATGTAACTAGTTACTCCCCAACACTGCTAAGTATATATGAGTAGACTCTTCCCCTCTGTCATAATCAAGGAGTCAAGGGTCTGTCCACATAAACCTCTCTTGTCCACTTGTGGAACACTTCAAACTGGCGACAGGGATTGACCCGAGGGAACTACAGACTACTCTTTCTATTTCTGCCATGTAAAGATATTGTAAAAGTAGTAATGCTAGTTAATATTTTTGCATGTCTACTAGCAAAGCGGAATGCGCCAAACATCTACCCAAAGTACTTTGGGCAAACTCCAGTAGCAAACCTGAGCATGAACCTTTTTATTTGTCTTCAATATGACAAATCTGACTAATTAGAGTCAAGAAACATCACATGCGTATAAATTTGAGAACCAATGAGAATTTCCTGGTAGCATAAGCTCCCATTTGGGCAAGTCTGGAGAATCATGACTGTTAATGAAGAGGGAGGGATTATCGTTAATTAGTCAAAATCTGTAGAATACAAAAAAGACCAAAGGGCATTATCTCAACAGTGAGACTAGCTGTTGAACAATGGCAGGAAGTTTGTGTGCTGGTCAATTTCTGACACTTTGTGTGTGGGTTTGTGCTTTTTGTCAGGCTGTTCCACAGTGGAGTAATCTGCCCCAGAATCCTCGAGCTCTGTTACAACAAACTGGTCAGAGGGTTCAACAACATGCTAGTCAACAGTTTCCTCAGAAGGTTCAACAACAAGCTGGTCAACAGTTTCATCAGAATGTTCAACAGCTAGCTAGTCAACAGTTTCCTCCGAAGGTTCAACAACAACACTGTTAGACATTTATAATAGATTTTACAGTAACTTACTGGCAACATTGTTGCCAGTAAGTTACTGTATTTGAGATTTACAGTACAATAACCGCATTTCAGTTTACAGTAACTACATGTTACTGTAATTTTGTAATACAGTACCGTTACTGTAAACCTTGGTTAACAGTGCATTAATCCTAATCCTATTCAATCATTAATACTTACTGAATTACATTAATTCTTACATTAATCTATCCTACAGAAGTAATCCAAACAGACAATTATTATGAAATATAAAATTCTTTATTTAAAACATTTTAAGTGCTTTAACTGAAACATGTAAATGTGTGGAAAAAGTTCACTTTAAAACATCCTCGAATCAAATCTTATTTTCAGAAAATCATGTATAAAAGTAATCAGAGTGCATTCAATATCACTTATTTTACATTTTATTTACATTTATGCATTTGGCAGACGACTTGCATTGCATTCAAGATACACATTTTACATTTTGTCAGTTCTTGCTTTCCCTGGGAATTGAACCCATGACCTTGCTAGCGCCACACACTATTGTTTGAGCTACAATTTTAAAAACTCTGCAGAAAATAGTTGGTAGAATACTGTAAATAGTTGGTTGAAGAATACTGTAACTTTGGTGCAAAATACACATATACATGAATAAAATATAAACAAAGAGCAAATTAATTCTGAAACAAGTTATCACAACACAACACAACACAACACAAACACAAGTTTCATGTCTGTATCGATCTGTGCCATCTTCCACATTGGATGATTTCAAACAGGAACCAGGATTCTGCTCCATTATGGCAAGAAGTCCCTCTAGATAAGAATGATATGAAGTTAGTCATACAATTTGAGTATACACAAACTTTTTACACTGTTGGAATTTAATAAAAAATAATAATCCCATTACAATTCATCATAATGGTAAAATACTATTTTATAGACAGTTAACACTTTGAGGTACACCTAGCTCAACGTATGCTGTCTAGTCTAATCCAGTCCTGCAATGCCTTCATGAAGATGTGAAATGAAATGTTCAGTTTTTGGTTTTCGCTGGTGATTCAATGTTATGAATATTTTGAAGAATGTACTTTGTAGTGATGCTGAACCTGATTGCATATTAGAGAGGTGTCGCTGTTATTTAGCTTAACAAAATTGATATTGAGTAAAAAACTAAAGAAAACTGTCAGTACATAATAGTAGCAGCAGCACAAACTACATGCTCCAAAAAAGTAATATTACTAAATCACCTCAACATGATTTCACAAACTATTTAATCAAAAACAACAATGTAACCTTTTATTGCAGGATGGATTACAGGATGGTATACTGCATTAGCTTTAGTAAGGTATCCTCAAACTTAATGCTACATTCACACAGGGCACCGGCGTTAACGCTTCTCATTTACTTTGAATGGTTGACGTCATGTGTTGCTGAACTGAATTGTGGGTTCCGTCGCGTCGCTTCACTCACGTTGCAAGCGGCAGAAGTTGAAAGATGTGTTGGACATCAGCTGTGGCTGGATGCAACCAATTGGCGAGAGTAGGCGCATGCAGGTGGGGAGGAGCTGCAAACGGAGACGTGAAGTCTGACACTTTCTGCTTCCCGCAGTGATGCTTGCACTGTGTTTGCACACTTTATCAGCTGAAGTGAAATAAATGCAATATTTGTCAATACACAGATGTTTCAGAGAAATTTTTTGTCATGTAATACTTTATGCACTGCTTAATACAGCGTGTGTTTGTACAAGAATAAAGTACAAGCCTAAACTATCAATGAAGTGGGGTCTACGTTTTTCATCTGTTTTATTTTGATAAACATGACAATATAACATTGCAACTACATGAAAAGAGGTTTAACTGTTATAAAAGAGATTTGTGCGCATTAGAGGAACTGAAGGTTTTAGAATGAACACGAAACACATGTGATCGCTGTCATGCGGAGAATCTGGCCAATCGTGGAACAGCTGTGTCATCATCAAAGTCCATGCAGTCGCTCTGGAGAAACTGCACCGGCTGTATTAGCCGACTGCTCTCGAATCGCTCTTGCGTGCTTTGATGCCATACGTCACTGTCACGTGACGTCGGCGCTGTCTCAGGTCAGACAAAATTTCTAACCGGCATGGCGCCCTGTGTGAATGCAGCGTAAGTGTCTGTGTACATTACATATCATATTAAAAAAGTGTCTCACCTAGTCCAAGTTTTTCCATTCAAACTCCATTAGGTGGCGAAGGAAGGATGACACTCTGTTGTTGATTACAGTTGTCTTCCTGTTAACAACTTCCCCGGTCTTCC
This sequence comes from Romanogobio albipinnatus, assembly GCA_023566225.1. Taxonomy (NCBI): domain Eukaryota; kingdom Metazoa; phylum Chordata; class Actinopteri; order Cypriniformes; family Gobionidae; genus Romanogobio; species Romanogobio albipinnatus. The sequence continues at coordinate 42,308,059 of CM042244.1, read as the reverse complement.
GACTCACTCCGGTTTTGGTGGTGCATCTTGTTCCCTCCTCTGGGTTTATCCTCACGAAAAAAACTTAAACCAAGAGAAAATTAAGAGAATAAAGATATTTTAAATTTCATCATCCTTAGTGCCTTTGCTTTAAATGTTTTTGGTAACACTTTAGAATAATAGTCCGTCATTAAACGGATAGTTCACCAAAAAAAAAAAAAGAAGTAATTTCTGTAATTTACTCGCCCTGTTGTTCTAAACCTTTTAAAGAATGTTTGTAACCAGACAATTTTGAGGCACCATTCACTTCCATAGTAGGAAAAAATTACTATAGAAGTGAATGGTGCCTCAATCTGTTAGGTTACAAACATTCTTCATCTTCTTTTGTGTTCAGAAATGTATTCAGGTTTGCACTTGAGCAACATTATTCTAAAGTTTTGCCATGTTTTTTTCATAAATTATATTTCATCTGCCAAAATCATCCAAAAATTGTCCAGGACTGCTTAAATTCCAGAAAATAAAATTATAATCTGTCAGTCCTGGACAAACATAGTTTTGGATTATTTTAGTATAATATAATTCATGGGGGAAAAAAACATGGTACATGGCTAGTTACAGCTAAAAAGAGGTGGAAAAACTAAATAATTTTGTGATTCAGTTAAACAGACCCGACTAAAACATACAAGAAAAACTTTGAATTATCAGTAATATGTGGAGAAACAAAGAGGGGTAACGTTACTTACCGTTGTATGAGTTCCAGTGTCGCACAGCACAGGCAGGCTCCTGGTATTCTTATCTAAAATGTAAAATAAATCATGTCAATCCAAATGTAAACTTTGCTTGTTAACGACATTATTTTTGCAACTAGTGGCCAACGTTAATTTACTAACTAACGTCGTCCTAATGTACGCTTAATATGCTCGATAAACAAAATCTTCATTGTATTGGTAAAGTTAATTCAATAAACTCACTAACATTAAGTATTTTTAAAAATAAAACGTTAGGTTTATGTTACCTCAGTTTTAGTACCAAAGCTGAAGCAAATGATAACCTAACGTTATGTAAAGTATGTTGTCCGGGCCGTGAGCTCTCTCCTCGGGCTGTAACGTTACACACGACGCTGGCTGCACTGGTTCCTAATCTAATTCAATAAACTTTTTTTTTTTTAAATAAAACGTTAGGTTTGCCTCAGTTTTTAGCAGCAAAGTTTAAGCAAATGATAACCTAACGTTATGTAAAGTATGTTGTCCGGACTGTGAGCTCTCCTCGGGCAAAACTTACGACGCTGCACTGGTTCCTAATCTAATTCAATAAACTCAAATTTTTAAATAAAACGTTAGGATTACCTCAGTTTTTAGCACCAATGCTGACAAGCTAAACTTGGGGTGCAGACAACCGCGGCTAGTACAAATCACACTTACCTTGCTTGTTTGCCGTTCTCACGGGGGATGAAAAAATCTTCGCAGGTGTCCGGACACAGCTCATTATGTTCTCTGAAACCGTGAGCTCTCTCCTCGGGTGAAACTTTCAACGCTGCACTGATGGTTCCTAATATAAATCTAAAGCAAATCCTGTCGATCCCAATTGTGCCAAAGAGGCCGTTGTGGTAAATACAGTATTATATTTTATTTTTTTAAAATACAGGAAATCACTGTATTTGGTGTTTGACGTCATAGAAAATACCCATGATGCAACGGGAATTACAGTTATTTACTGTAAAGAGAATTTACAGTATTATACTGGGTGATATATAGTAAATAACTGTACAAATTACAGAAATGTCTAACAGTGAAGCTAGTCAGTTTCCTCAGAAGGTTCATCAGCTAGCTAGTCAACAGTTTCCTCAGCAGGTTCAACAACAAGCTAGTCAACAGTTTCCTCAGCAGTTTCAGCCAAAACAACCAGTGGCGCAGGCAGAGCCCCTTGACTAATGTGCTGTAGCTGATTATGAGCAGATCCAATGTGGTCCACCTGGTATCAGTGGCGCTGTCCGTTAAAGCAGCAGTTGATAGCTTCACAACTGCTGCTTTAACGGACAGCAGTGTCTCTATGTGAAGGCAGGTAAGAGTGAGTCAATGTAAAGGTGTTCATGTTAAACCACTCCTCAGTAATAACCTGATCTTGTTCCAGTGACTGTCCAGTCTATAAGAGATGGTCAGTTTGTAGTAGTGGTGGCTAGAGATGTTACACTACCTCGCTTGAGCCTGGATTCAGTCCGTCTCCTGGGTGGAAACGACCCACCTTGCAGTCCGGTGGGATCCACACCTTCCTTTGCTATATACCAGTTCCCTGTCACTGCATGTGGCACAAGCATGATGGTGAGTAGCTGCTTGTGGTTCTGTTCTGCATGGCTGCCATGGACTGGATGCCAACATTTACTATTTGCAGGAGGAGAGTGGATATGTGGTCTATGAAAACCGAATGCCTCCTCGTATGAAGTGGGTGTCGGACCACTTGGTTCCATCACAAGGGACAGCCATTTTGAGTAGGTGGGTTTTTTTTTTTGTTTTTTTTAAAAAAAAAATAGAAAAAATATTATTCCTTGACAGGCTACAAGCTCACTATTTGTTGTCTAGGCTTCTCTTACAGTGTAGGTACTCTGCTACTTCTGTGGAAGCTCTGGTTGTGGAGGTCAACACTGTTCCTGCACCTTCACCAGTAGCGGCTTCTGGACCCCTCAGGGTGGAGCTTAGACTGGCAAAAGGTCAATGTGTCACCAAAGGCTGTGCAGAAGGTAAGTGTCTGTCCAAGTATGCATAAGTATTTTCTAAAACTCCAGGTTGCAGCAGTTTCTGGTTAAACACTGGTTTTCTTCCTCAGGGGATGAGGCATACACATCCTATTACAGTGATTCTGATTATCCAGTCACAAAAGTCCTGCGGGAGCCTGTGTATGTTGAGGTGCACATTTTGGAGAGGACTGACCCCAACATTGTCCTAATGCTGGGACGTTGCTGAGCAACATCAACCACTCAGTCTACCCCAGTGGAACCTTCTGGTTGATGGGTGAGTAAGACCAGTCTTTATCCATCTATTGTGCTGCAAGGCATTTCTGACTGCCTCTTTACCTTTCAGATGCCCTTACCAGGACCTGACCGTTACCTGACCACATTGGGTCCGGTGGCTGAATCTTCTGGTCTTCAGTTCCCAACCCACTACAAGCGCTTTGTGAAGATGTTCACATTTGTGGATCCAGCATCACTGGCTCCTCTACAGGAAACCGTATGCTCTGCAGCCTTACCTGAATCCTTTAATTTGTTTGTTTTCTTCTGTGGCTTAACCTTGTCCCCCTCTTAGATCTTCATCCACTGTAGTACAGCAGTGTGCCATCCCTCTTCTGGCTCCTGTGAGCAAAGCTGCACTAGGAAAAGTGAGTGCTTGTTGTAAACTGACTTCAGGAACCATGAGAATTTTTTTTTTTTAAATGCCTCACGATTCTACCATTTCTTTTCCAGGAAGAGATGCTAACGTCGAGACCATCTCTAGTGGGCAAACTGTGGTGTCTAGTGGAGAAGTTACCCTGGTCATGTGACTTCAGTAATTTTAATAAACTTAACTCAACTGTCTCTTTGGTATCGCTCTTCCTTCCATGACTGTTCTCAGTTTAATTTATTGGGCCACACTACTAAACCAGAGTTCCCTTTTTTGCTCCAAGGTTGCACTTGACCTAAACAAGTCAAGTTTCTGCCCAAACCTGATCTATTTGCCAAGTTCCAGTTGCTAACCTGGGGTCAATAGTCATTGTCCATTTTGAGTTCCCCATTAACCTAAGACTTGGTCCTGTTAACTCTTAACTCTTCTTGCTCTTTGTATCACATTTTTCCTATTTTTGGGGAAAATAAGATTTTCCAGATTGCCAAATTTGGCCAGTTGCATATACTGCTGTGGACAAATGAATGACTACATTTCATTTAACTTTCATGCTCTTCACTCTGATTCACGACTGTAACCCTTGTTCCCTGAGTAGGGAACGAGCACTGCGTCTGGTTAGACACTTCGGGGATACTCCCTAAGCACTAGCGAATCTGAAGTCCGTATAGAAACTAGTCCAATCTGATTGGTCGTGCGTGATGACGTCATCGTGACGGCGTACCCGGAAGTATAAAGGGCGAGCGGGCACATTGAAACGGCAGCTATTGCTGTGAAGCATGCGCTCCAGGCGTGCCGAGGTGTGGAAACGAGACGCAGTGCTCGTTCCCTACTCAGGGAACAAGGGTTACAGTCGTAACCCGAGCAGTTCCCTTTCGAGGGAACTCCCACTGCGTCTGGTTAGACACTTCGGGGAACGAGTACCCACTAGCCCACACCGAGGGTAGCGCCTGTCCTAGTGTGAAACCGGAGACCGGGCACAACTAGGCCTGGATACCCTAGCGCCAGCACCGTAGGGAGAAACTTCTCCACTCCTTTCCTTCCGTGCCCCAGCCGATGAAGGGAGGCGTCTGTTGAAACGGTGACGCTCCCAACACTGGCCCTTGGGACCTTACCGAGGGTAGTGCCTGCCCTAGTGTGAAGCCGGAGACCGGGCACAACTAGGACTAGGGAAACCCAAGCGCCTTCGGCGCCCCAGCCAATGAGGGAGACGTCTGTTGAAACGGTTTCCCGGCAACAAGACGCTCCCAACACTGACCCTTGGGACCTACCGAGGGTAGTGCCTGCCCTAGTGTGAAGCCGGAGACCGGGCACAACTAGGACTGGGGAACCCAAGCGCCTCCTGCGCCCCAGCCAATGAGGGAGACGTCTGTTGAAACGGTTTCCCGGCAACAGGACGCTCCCAACACTGACCCCTGGGACAGAAACCAAGGTTTCTTCCATATAACTAGGGAACGAAGGCATATGCGCGTTACCCTGGTCATACGAAAAAAGATTCCCTCTGGGGGAACCCCTCGGTTTCCAACCACCACTGTCAAGGTCTCACGTGCAGCAGGTCAAAAGGTCTCCCTTGGACGCTGCTGTACTGAGCCCCAGCACTCAAAAGTGCTTCACAGTGAGGTCTCTTATCCGCCGTCACATGAGGCGGGGGATGTAATGCCTGAAGAACCAAGGAACTGACCAATCCTAAGTTCCCCGGTTCATCCGACTCCAATGGTCCGAAGGGGGCCTCAGCCAGCCTTCGAAAACCACTGCCAGATCCCAGGTTGGGAATTCTGGAACGAGCCACAGGCCGCATCTTCCCAGCCCCACAGGTTAGCTGTACAACAGGGGGTGTCTACCCGAGCCCATCACCCAAAGGAGTGTGGAAAGCCATATGGCAGCCACGGACACCCTGAGTGTGGACGGGGTTGGACCCGCAGAGAAGCGATCTTGTAGGAATTCCAGCACTGAAGCCACCGGCCAGTTAACTGGGTCCACCTCACGCTCCCTGCACCAAGTGGCTCACCACTTGGAGCTGTACAGTCTCCTCGAAGATGGAGCCCTGGAACTGAGTAAGGTCTCTATCACCTCTGCAGACAGGCCAGTCTCTAGGTACCTGACCCCCTCAAGGGCCAGACCCAAAGACTCCAAATCTCAGGCCGGGGGTGAAATATTGAGCCCCCTGCCTGAGATAAGAGATCCCTCCTCAGAGGGATCTGCCATGGAGGACCTGCCAGCAGCGCTATGATGTCCGAGAACCAAACTCGCGTCGGCCAACGGGGTGCTACTAAAAGTAGGCTGACCCCCTGTTGGCGGACCCTCTCCAGAACTCCCGGGAGCAGAGCAATCGGGGGGAATGCGTACAGACGCAGCCTCGGCCACGTCTGAACCATGGCATCCAACCCCAGTGGGGCTGGATGCGTGAGGGAAAACCACAGTGGACAGTGGGACGTCTCGCGAGACGCAAACAGGTCCACTTCCACTGGGCCGAACCTCTCACATATGGCCTCCACCACCTCTGGGTGGAGTCGCCACTCCCCGGGCCTCAGCCCCTGCCTCGATAGGATGTCTGCTCCCTGATTTTGTACCCCCGGGACATACATTGCCCTGATGGACAACAGTCTCCCTTGGGACCACAGGAGAATTCGATGCGCCAGTCTACAAAGAGGGCGCGACCTCAAACCCCCCTGATAATTCAGGTACGCTACAACAGACGTATTGTCTGTTCGTACCAGGACATGATGGCCGCAGAGGTCCGGGAAAAAGCTCCTCAAAGCTTTGTAGACCGCCATCATCTCCAGGCAATTTATGTGCCAGGAGGAATGACGGCCCTCCCATGGGCCCCTCGCAAAGCGGCCCTCCATGACCGCGCCCCAACCAGTGAGGGAGGCGTCTGTTGAAACGGATTTCCGGCAACAGGACGCTCCCAACACTGGCCCCTGGGACAGAAACCAAGGTTTCTTCCATATGACTAGGGAACGAAGGCATCTGCGCGTTACCCTGATCATACGGAAAGGATTCCCTCTGGGGGAAAACCCCTTGGTTTTCAGCCACCACTGGAGGGGTCTCATGTGCAGCAGGCCAAAAGGTATAACGTTGGACGCTGCTGCCATGTGCCCCAGCACTCTCTGAAAGTGCTTCACAGTGATGCTGTGGCCTAGCCTTATTCGTGAGACCATCGCCAGTATGGTCTCGACTCGCGCGGGAGACAATTGTGCCCGCATCGTAGTCGAATCCCATACTATCCCTAGGAACGTAGTCCTCCGGGACGGCGTCAACACGCTCTTTGCTGTGTTGAGTCTCAGCCCCAAACGCTTTATATGGGCCAGAACGACATCTCGATGCCGAACTGCCATATCGTACGACTGGGCCAATATGAGCCAGTCGTCGATATAATTCAGTACACGGATGCCCTGGAGTCTCAATGGAGCCAGAGCTGCATCCATGCACTTTGTGAATGTGCGTGGGGAAAGAGCTAGACCGAAGGGAAGCACTCGATATTGGTACGCCTCGCCCCCGAAAGCGAACCTCAAGAACTTCCTATGACATGGAAGAATGGAGATATGGAAGTATGCGTCCTTTAGATCTATCGTGACGAACCAGTCCTCGAACTGGATCTGACTCACGATGGTAGGAATCGTGAGCATTTTGAATCTGAACCTCCTCAGAGACCGATTCAAATACCTCAGATCAATAATCGGACGCAACCCTCCATCCTTTTTAGGAACAATAAAGTACCGGCTGTAGAACCCGGACTCCCTCTCCGGCGGAGGAACACGCTCTATGGCTTCCTTTGCCAGCAAGGATATTACTTCTGGTTCCATTACCCGAACCCGCTCTGGTACCACTGCGGTCCAGTTCAAACCCCTGAAACTTGGAGGAGGCTGACCGAACTGCAGTCTGTAACCATTCTCTACAGTACGCAGGACCCATGTAGAAATATTCGGAAGGCATTTCCATGCGCCGAGATAATCTACTAAGGGAACCAGCCTCTCGAGGCTGGCGTCGGGTGTTACACGAGCCTCGTTCCCAACCCCCTGAAGCGGATGACCGGCAGGAAGTAGCTGGGAACGATTCTCTGTGTGCGGACGTGTGAGCTGCCCAGCCGCAGGTCTTTCTAGAAATCGATGTGGCCCGAAGCGTCATAGATGGCGGGATTCCACAACGATTTCCCCAGAGCGCCCCAGAAGAAGCAACCTCGATTGCCCTTCTGCGGGGGGGACCGCTCTTAGAAGCCCTGCCGCAGCTAGGGCTTCTTCCCAGCAGCCCTCCGCGCCCTGAGTACGTTTCTCAAATCGCCTCTGGGAGCGGAAGACTGCTGGTGAGTCTGCTGGAGCGTGCGCCGCCTCTGTTGCCAGGCTCCAGGAGGAGGGGCTCTAGAGGCGACGCTCTCCCTCTGCAGCTGACGGTGCGAGGAGCTTGTGGACGGCTGAGGCTGCCCCCTAGGGGCCGGCCTCTCCGGCTCCGAGCGGCTAGGGACGAACTGTCGGAAGGCCGCTGACTGACTCTTTGCCTCCCGGTGCTTAGCGACCACGGCCTCAACCGCGTCTCCAAACAAACCGGAAGGCGAAATCGGGGAGTCTAAGAGAAAGGACTTGTCCTTCTCCTTCATCCCCGATAAGTTCAGCCACAGGTGCCTCTCCACAGTCACCAAGGATGCCATTGAACGGCCGACAGCACGAGCTGTCTCCTTGGTGACGCGGAGAGACAAATCCGCAGCCTTCCGGAGTTCCAAAATATCCTCCGGAGAGGGTCCCTCGCCCTCGTCGAGCTCCTTTAGGAGATCGGCCTGGTAGGCCTGCAGTATGGAAAGGGTGTGCAGGGACCCGCCAGCCCGACCAGCCGCCATATAGGCCTTGCCCACCAATGATGAGGTGTCCCGACAGGGCTTGGTGGGCAATGCCGGGGCTTTGAGGGACGATGCGGACTCGGGCGAAAGATAACTCGCGAGAGCTTCCTCCACCCGAGGCATCGCCCCATACCCTGCCTCGCGAGCCCCCAGGACATTAGAATAGTCCAAAACAGGGGGGTTAGAAACTCGCGAGGAGAAGGGTTTCTTCCACGATCTACACACCTCGGTGTGCAGATCCGGGAAGAACGGTAAGCCCCGGCGAGGTGTTTGCACCCGGCGAGGAAGGAACCAGTCGTCCAGCCTACTAGTTGGCTGAACATCCGGCGCCTCCTGTGGCCAACTGATGTTTAGTTTGGCCACCGCACGGGTCAAAACCTCGACCAGCTCCTCTTGGGCAGGTGGAAGAAGCACTAATAAACTTCCTGCTTCTCCACCTGCCGCGATGCCACCCTCATCCGGCTCCTCAGAACCAGAGAGGATCAGCATCGGATCCTCCACCCCGGGGGAAGAAGCCGCAGCGCGGGCTTCCACACGGGGAGGAAGATCATCGGCACTGTCAGAGGAGGATTGGGAAAGTGCCGCAGCAGTCCCAAAACCCTCTGACAAGTCCCGCTGTGAACCCCATGATCTGCGACGCCGCGCTGCCTTGACAGCCGCGGGTCCAGAACCACGAGGTTCACGAGGCTGGCCGCCCTCATCAAAAACGGCCAGCCGAGAACGAAGCAGTCTGAGCGGGAGCAGCTCGCAGTGTTGACAGGCGGCTCCCTCGAGAGCCGCCCGAGCATGCTCCACACCCAAACACTGCACACAAAGCAGGTGTGCATCCGAGCCAGAGATGTAACGTGGACACGGATGCACACACTGCCTGTAGTTCTCACTCATTCTCTTTCTTTCTTTTTAAATTACTTGCTAAAAAGAACCTTCTCACACACACACTTCTTGGACAGACAACAGTAAATAGACAGACTTGTCACACAGAGCGCTATGCTGAAGAGCAATAACTGCCGTTTCAATGCGCCGGCTCGCCCTTTATACTTCCGGGTACGCCGTCACGATGACGTCATCACGCACGACCAATCAGATTGGACTAGTTTCTATACGGACTTCAGATTCGCTAGTGCTTAGGGAGTATCCCCGAAGTGTCTAACCAGACGCAGTGGGAGTTCCCTCGAAAGGGAACTCAAGATCTTTGCAATTTAACATCACAGCCTTTAGACTGTGCAAATATGTTGCTCTGGATAAATCTCTAGGAGGAGATTGTTAAAGTACAACGTCTGGAAATGGCAAAAACTGCCACAATTTTGCAGAAATTCAAAATATCTCTCTTCCTGTTGGATTTTCAGATTATGCACCCCTTTTTTTTTTTGTAGGTACTGGGCTTTTACATGTGTCTACCGAATTTCATACGTGAAACGTAGCTCAAACGGTGCTTAATTGAAATTTTGTAAGTGGTGCTTTCAAGCCATTTTGCCATGTCTAATTCTGAAACCCATATTGGACGTAGATTTTCACCACTTTTGACGCGTGCAAAGTTTCATGAGTTTTCGAGCATGTTTAGGCCCTCAAAAATGTCATTCATTTGGGAGAAGAATAATAATAGGCTGAGCAATTTCAATAGGGTCCTCACACATCAGTGCTCGAGCCCTAATCACAGGGTTTGTCATGCTTTATCAATGTTACTCCCTCAATCTTGATGAAATGGAAAACTCGCAAGCAGTGTACTGTTGCTACAGGTACCCCATTTGGCGAGGTAACCATAGCAACCAGGCTCGAAATGTATACCTAAACTATAGCTGTTTGTAAGGCCATGTCTACATGAGTCATTCTGACATCCCATGACACAAATGCAGGTTTCTATTCAAATACGAACACAAACCTGTAGTACATAATACAGATGAGCTTGTGAAAGTGTTCGGCGGGTAGCGCACTGCATGTTGGGAAAGTTTTCTGCAGTGTCCACCTACATGAGGCAGACAGGCGTATTTTCCCCTCCCCACAGCATTTCAAAAGCGTCTTTCTGGCTTTGATCATCCTTTCTTTGCTCTTTTCTTCTCTCTTTTTTTAACTCCTCACTTTTGTTCTCGAACTCAAAGGACACACACAGAAAAACAAAACAAAAAACTTGTTTATATTTGCTCAAACAGAATGTTTGCAGACCTGCCACCCGTGTCCCATGTGTGTAAACAACCATCTCATGATACACCTACTGAAGCATAGACGCACATTTTTATCCAGTCAACAACACCTGCAAAACAACATTACCTTTGATCAACTAGACGGCGTCCTTATTAAACTCGCCAACGGCAGGCACCATCTAGCGCTTTTGTGTCGCTCGCACTCTGCCAACACAAACTCCATCCACACTGAGCATGTGACCTCTGACCTCTGTCCCGCAAGCGAACTGTTGGATCCCCAATCTTATTATCAGACCCTTTATCATCTCATAGTGCACATGAGGTTATTAAAATGGGGTTTTGGAACAGGTGGGCGACGGTTATATTTCATTTGGATTAGTTTATTGAAGGTTATCTGTAATTAGCATTGTCTACTTGTGATCGTCATGAGGGATCCTGTCACAATTATGCTTATCAATACTTAAATCTGTTTTGCCTATGCATAGATAAAATCTAAATGGGAAAGCAACATTTGTTGGAGGCACATCAAAGCTCGGCGGCGTTCTTTCCTGCCCTGGCCCTCTCCAGCATCCACTATCGAGTTTCTGTTGGACAGACCTCAGCCAGCCAAGCAAATTAAGTTCTTTGCTCTTTAACCTTCCTTTTCCCTCTCTCCTCACATCTGTCGTTCCTAAACGGCTGAATTTAAGGCAGGCAGTAAAAAGCAGTGGGGAGAGATGCCACGGTGGCCTTAGAGACCCAGACGTGCAGAGAGTGACCCAGCGTTCTGATAAACACGTCCATCCCGGGCACACACTCAACCTGAAAACGCAAAGTGCGGTGACTTTCCTGCCATCTGTTCTTGGACTACAACCAAGCGTGGCGGCACAGCAAACAAGCTATTAGACATGATACGGTTTGGTGCATTGGGTTTTGATGCCTGCGAGGGAAAAAGCTTGTCACAGTATAAAGGACTTTTCAAAGTCTGGGCTTTATTTATTTAATCTGCAGTACAACTCGGGAAATTCATTTTTTAGGTTTATTTTATTCTGATTTCCCATGGGCGGGAGTGTCTTTGTAGATCAGTCTTCCAGAACTGTCACTGGATGTTCCTAGACGTTCTCCCCAATTGAAAATGAAATCATTCTGACCACAACAGTCATAAAAATTAGTTGACATTACATTAAGCTGTGAAAATAGTGTCATAACTTCAACTACAATTTTTTGTTAGTTTTATGTTGTTGTTTTTAATCTATCCTTAAAGGCTCACTGAAGTGCCTTGAAACGTGCAGCATTATGCAATACGTTGTCACTGAAAATGGAAGACAGGGCAGGACATATTGAACATCTCCTCCCTTTTTTTTTAAATAGCCAATAGCGTTTTGTTTATATCACTGCTCTGCCTCAGTTTCCTCCTAATATTCTCCATATTGCTTTAATATATAGCATTCTGTGCAGAATTCAAATGAATTCGGTGTTTTGTGGTCTGCGCCGACTTGTGCATACGATCCGCTCTGTGTTATCGTGTCTCTGGACTGGATCTGGGGTGGTTCACGTGACACTAACACAAAACCAGACTTCACTCACCCCAATGGAATTTACACTGTCTGAATTGTTCTCTGTCCCCTATATAGTGCACTCCCTATCCCCTGCACCATGTGACATTCGCCATGTAGAAAAAAGTAAATGTGTGACTAAATTACAGATTTCAGCTGCAGCTTGAGAAGCTGAAGTGCAGCGTGATGTCATCAAAATCATTGATCCATACTGGCGAGTGGGAGTGGGAGTTTTAGAGCACGCTTATAGATAAAAGTACGGCTAAAATACTAAATATATATATATATATATATATATATAGAGAGAGAGAGAGAGAGAGAGAGAGAGAGAGAGAGAGAGAGAGAGAGAGAGAGAGACAGAGAGAGAGAGAGAGAGAAAGAGAGAGAGACAGAGTGAGGAAAATAAGTATTTGAACACCCTGCTATTTTGCAAGTTCTCCCACTTAGAAATCATGGAGGGGTCTGAAATTGTCATCGTAGGTGCATGTCCACTGTGAGAGACATAATCTAAAAAAAAAAATCCAGAAATCACAATGTATGATTTTTTAACTATTTATTTGTATGATACAGCTGCAAACAAGTATTTGAACACCTGAGAAAATCAATGTTAATATTTGGTACAGTAGACTTTGTTTGCAATTACAGAGGTCAAACGTTTCCTGTAGTTTTTCACCAGGTTTGCACACACTGCAGGAGGGATTTTGGCCCACTCCTCCACACAGATCTTCTCTAGATCAGTCAGGTGTCTGGCCTGTCGCTGAGAAACACAGAGTTTGAGCTCCCTCCAAAGATTCTCTATTGGGTTTAGGTCTGGAGACTGGCTAGGCCATGCCAGAACCTTGATATGCTTCTTACAGAGCCACTCCTGGGTTATCCTGGCTGTGTGCTTCGGGTCATTGTCATGTTGGAAAACCCAGCCTCGACCCATCTTCAATGCTCTAACTGAGGGAAGGAGGTTGTTCCCCAAAATCTCGCAATACATGGCCCCAGTCATCCTCTCCTTAATACAGTGCAGTCGCCCTGTCCCATGTGCAGAAAAACACCCCCAAAGCATGATGCTACCACCCCCATGCTTCACAGTAGGGATGGTGTTCTTGGGATGGTACTCATCATTCTTCTTCCTCCAAACACGTTTAGTGGAATTATGACCAAAAAGTTCTATTTTGGTCTCATCTGACCACATGACTTTCTCCCATGACTCCTCTGGATCATCCAAATGGTCATTGACAAACTTAAGACGGGCCTTGACATGTGCTGGTTTAAGCAGGGGAACCTTTCATGCCATACATGATTTCAAACCATGACGTCTTAGTGTATTACGAACAGTAACCTTGGAAACGGTGGTCACAGCTCTTTTCAGGTCATTGACCAGCTCCTCCCGTGTAGTTCTGGGCTGATTTCTCACCTTTCTTAGGATCATTGAGACCCCACGAGAAGAGATCTTGCATGGAGCCCCAGTCCGAGGGAGATTGACAGTCATGTTTAGCTTCTTCCATTTTCTAATGATTGCTCCAACAGTGGACCTTTTTTCACCAAGCTGCTTGGCAATTTCCCCGTAGCCCTTTCCAGCCTTGTGGAGGTGTACAATTTTGTCTCTAGTGTCTTTGGACAGCTCTTTGGTCTTGGCCATGTTAGTAGTTGGCTTCTTACTGATTGTATGGGGTGGACAGGTGTCTTTATGCAGCTAACGACCTCAAAAAGGTGCATCTAATTTAGGATAATAAATGGAGTGGAGGTGGACATTTTAAAGGCAGACTAACAGGTCTTTGAGGGTCAGAATTCTAGCTGATAGACAGGTGTTCAAATACTTATTTGCAGCTGTATCATACAAATAAATAGTAAAAAAATCATATATTGTGATTTCTTTTTTTTAGATTATGTCTCTCACAGTGGACCTGCACATACGATGACAATTTCAGACCCCTCCATGATTTCTAAGTGGGAGAACTTGCACAAATATATATATATATATATATATATATATATATATATATATATATATATATATATATATATATATATATATATATATATATTTTTTTTTTTTTTTTTTTTTTTTTTTTTTTTACAAATTCAAACCCCATGAAAATCTTGTTTCAAATTGTATTTAAAAACATATATATGACTTGAATTCATTTCAATTTTAATATTTCCTAGCCAATGGGAAAAACATTTCTCTTTTTTACACTAATTTAGACCAACAAAACTAAATTTTATGGGTTAAAAAAGGTAGAAATCGCACTCTAATGCCGCGGTCCAGGCAACCCGTAACCTGTGTTTTTCCAACCTTCTACCCATGAAAGTGCACTGGAACAGCAGTCAAACCCGTGAACTCGTACCAGATCGATGTACTCCGAGTTACGCGTTCTGACGTCACACAGCCCGCGAAACAACAATGGCAGCCCTATGCGGATGCGGTGGGAATATACAAATAACATAAAATAAAAGGTACATCTTCTCTTGCCTTATGTGCCGTTTTTTCTCCTCCGTGTGTGTGTGTGTGTGTGTGTGTGTGTGTGTGTGTGTGTGTGATGACGACGACGACGACGACGACAATCTAACCCTGGTGTGATTGTGATTATGACTCAGACACAGCACACTGCAGGGGGACAGACAGACCTCACTGTTGCCTGGCAACCAGGTGAGACCTGAGGTCAAATGAGCATGTCTACTGTTTCCTCTGGAATGCACCTTATGGCCATTGAAACGGGACAAGACCACTTACATGTGCAAATATAGACTGCGTAAAAGAAGAAAATTATAACTTAGGTTTAGATGGGTTTGCAAAACTATTTGTTGCATATAATATACTTTATAATAAATGTACATAAATGTAAGCCTTTACTTTAGCAAAAAATACCAAGTTGCTGCCACTGGTGGTGCAGGAATTAACTCACTTCTTTATCTTTAAAGCACAGTCAAAAGTTTAGACACACTTGATTTAAATGCTTGAAATTAACTTAATAGAAAAAATGTTATAGCTGAATTGGGCCACATAATGAAATAAAAGCAGCCATTGGGTACATAGCATACAGGTGGCCTGTGGCCAACAATACTGTTTAAAAAGCATCTCGGGATGCACTTCATGAAATTGGTTAAGCATGTGCAGAGCTTTAATTTAGGCCAAGGATGGAATAAGCAGAAATGCTTAGTGTTTTATTTAACATTTTTAGGTCAATACATAATCCCCAAACTTTAATTTGTGTTATTTGATAGTTTTGATGACTTTATTATTATTCTCAAATGTGTCCCAAACTTTGACTGGTATTGTAGTAGTTTAGCTCCTCTATCTAGGTCAAGCTCTTTGAACAAAAAGTCCCTGTTCCCCAAAGATAAAAGACAGATATTTTGTGTCATGGTAGGGGTTTGTTGTTGGGGTTTGTGTCACATCTACCTCTGCAGTTTATTTTCTCTTTCGGTTGAAGAAACGGGTATAACGTTTCCTCGCAAGAACAATATTTTGGATCATACCTCTCCATAGAGAATCAATATTTTCAAATGGGACGTCCTACTGAAAGCTGCCAGAGGCTGAGTAAGACCTAATGTGATTAGTGAGAACAGTTAGAACCCCTCCTTCACCCTCTCTCATACTTCCATCACACACCGCTCCACAAAAACACTGACAGGACAAATTGAAAACAGAGTGAGGCTGTTAGTCAAAGCCACACCATTTCTCTCTTTTTCTCCCTCTCCCCCATCTCTTACTTTTGCCGCCGAAGGACAAGGACTAAGTTTGTTTGATTTATACTTACCACAGGACATTTGAACTTTGCTGACCTCAAGTCGACAATCCCTTTGACCTGTGCATAAAGTTGCTTGTGTGTGAAATATCAGGACACAAATGTGTATAATGACATGGGTATGACATAGGTATTACAAAAAGATGGTGAAATATGAGGACGTTACCCATGTCCTCACTTTTCAAAATGCTTATATTTCACACAGAATGAGGTTTTTTTTTTCACAGAAAGTAAACTGTACAGTCTCCTGTGATGTTTAGGGGCAGGGGCAGTGTAGGGGGATAGAAAATGCGGTGTGTGTGTGTGTGTGTGTGTGTGCGTGTGTGCGTGCGTGCGTGCGTGTGTGTAATACATTTTTTTGAGTGCTGCTGTGTGTGAACTTTTTCCTCTGTATCCTGCCAACATGGTGTTTCTAGAGAATGTAAGGCAACCTCATTACCTCTCCACCTCTCCATGAGTGTAAATTAGACATAAAGTAATTGAAATGGTTAAAATAGCTGATCCCTGTGTCTGCAACAAGTCTTTTATTCATCAAGGACACATCAAATTTATTCAATTTAACTTTTGAAATTTTGTATTGAATTACATCACATTTAAAATACATTCAATTTAAATTTACGACGTTTATAATATTATATATATTGAACTTTTGAACTTTCAATTAATCAAATAATCTTACAAATGTATCACGATTCCCACAAAAATGTTTAGAACAAAAATAATTACCTTTTCAACAAGAAATGTTTCTTGAGCACAAAATCAACTTTCAACCAATTAACAAATCATTTCTGAAGGATCATGTGACATTGAAGACTGGATCATGTGACATTGAAGACTGGAGTTAACTCTACCATTGTCATTAACTCGAATAACACAGAAATTGAATTTTAAAAGGCAGGTAAAAGCACACTTAGGATTACCATATTTATGGGAGGCTATGAGGTTATATGGATATGTTATAAGTGTTAGACTTGGTGTTTGTTTAGACATTTGTTCAAAACCCCAGAAAGACTAGCTGTGCTCTTGGGCATAGCTAATGGGGTTCCAAATACATAAACAAAATAAACAAATTAACAAATGATGCTGAAAATTCAGCTTTACCATCACAAGAATAAATTACATTTTAAAATATGATAAAATAGAAAACAATTATTTTAAATTGTAATGAATACATATATATATATATATATATATATATATATATATATATATATATATATATATATATATATATATATATATATATATATAATCAATATTAATCTTATAACATACTGTGCGACATACATTGATTTTGTAAAATGTCCCTCCGTTTAATAATGAGGTTTGAACTATGGCACAATACTGTTTCATAGATTCCATATGTGGATAGATCAGTCTTCAATGAACCTGATGGGTGGTGTTTCTGTTTTTGACACCAACTCGCCAAGTTAAAATGTCTCCTTTTCCATGTTTCTGTTTCCCAGAGAGCTCAAGGGGGGATGTGACTGGGAACATATGATGTGTGTACATGTGTTTTGCGAGATGAGAAACACAGTGTGGCAAAGTAAATTACAGCATTCAGGAATAGCAAATGACAGAGATGAGAACGTTAATCTCTGTAAGAGGATAGCACATAGACCACAGGTATGACACAATATACCACACCAGGACAGACACATATACCAGCTATAACAGAAACACAGATAGAAGTGTAGAGAGACACTCACAACATGGTGCATATGCACCAAAACTACTGTCACATATGACTCACATTTGCTCTCGAAGATTACTAAACATCTCTTACAGGCTGGGCTTTAAAACCCAGATACTAACAGGATGCAGGGGGCTTATTCAAGGTCTTAGACTAATGCTAAGCATAACACGGATAATGTTTTAATCTCTGTGAATCTCTGAAATCATGTGCACAGGTCTGCCGGTCATAAAAAGTGTTTATGTGTATTAAAAGTGCGCTGAGTAAAAGAGTTTTATCCACATGACCTGTCCACTTCATATCCCTTATAATATGTTTTAGTTGCAGACTAAATCACTGGTTACAAAAACTGCAAAATGTTTCGGCAGTGAAATCGGTATGTATGTGAAATGTATGTACCTACACACCAATAGATGTTAGTATAAAGTCTAAAGCTGTGTTTGGAATCGCCCTCTATACCCTCATTCACTTTTCACTACATTACTCACTAATATAGTCCACGTGAAGAAGTGAATGAAAACGAGTGAGCAAATTCAGATAGCAGATAGACTTTTGCATAGTTTGTGTTTGCTGTTTAATATTCAATTGAAACTTAGCAAACGTTAAAAAGATTTATCTTGAGCTCTGTCATGGAATCGTGCTAAAACAATTTAATAATCGATTATAAAGAAATGTATACCTGTATAATATTAGGCTGTACCCACATTGGACCAACGGTTTGGAAAATGGATGGATGGATGGATGGATGGGGGCACCATCTTCTGTCGAGACAGGAACTCATTCAGCACGACCCTCACACAAGTGCATTATGGGTATGCTCTACTCATTGATTGTACATTAGTTGTATACACGTTGGTGTGGTAAGGGCCTGAAATTAACACCCGACCACGCGCCGAATGCGGGTGAATTTTGTAATTGGCGGGTAACACGGTCAATCTACCTACCACATTGGCAGGTAGCCAATGAGAATTGAGTGATTCATTGGGCAGTTTGAGAGGATGCGACCGGAAAGAAGATGAGGCCCTTCTGTGACTACGTTTCGATGTGTGAGTATTAAACTGTTAGTGAGATGACACGAGATAATAATGCAAAGCTGACGTAGACTACAGTACCATGGCAGTTGAACAGATGTGTGTGCGTCGTGTGAGTGTGTATGTTGGGAAGTTGGGAAGCGGTGAGAAAATGTCCAGTACGCGGTAACTTTACCAGTGATAATAATATTAATTTAGTTCTGTTTAACCATTCCTGAACGTGACTAAATCAGCCATCAACACAGCCGTGTGTGATGTGTTTACATACGAGCTGCGGTAGGGCTATATCTGTGGACTCAGCAGCAGTCAGTATGACTGTCTGTGACATGAAACATCAATGAATAAGATTTTTAAAAATGTTATTGTAAGAGTTATTATTACTTATATTGATTTCGTTAATAACTTGACTGCACTTAAATGTGGATTCTTACAAGTTAAAGAACAATGTTTGTGGGACAAGTGGATTTTTGAAGGGGCAAGTGAAAGATAATTTTACTAGACACAGATTAAAACATCAATAACAAAAAACTAGGTAATCAAAAAAAATGCAAGAATGATTCTGCATTAATTTAGTGTAAGTGGCGATCGATAGTGGATAATAATATATAGCCTAATGTATAATAAACTGACTGTAACAGTGTTGCGCTGTTGACGCTCGCGCAGCCTCTCGAGGAGAAATCAATGTTACTGAATGATTCAGTGTTTGAAAGAGTCGTTTGTATCAAAGATTCAATGACCTATTCATAAACGACTGCCTCATTCTTGAATGAATCAGCCGTTTGAACGAATCTACTCACTCATTAAAACGGTCACCTGCTGCCACCTACTGGTGGTTTACTTTCATGTTTAATGATTTGTATCTTATTTGTATATTCAAAAATATTTAAAACAATCTCATAAATTTTTTTAATGCAGTTGTAATTTTTCAGTGTAAATTATTTAATTTGATTGGTAACAGCCCTACAGTGTCTTATTATACTTAAAGATCAAATTTAAGAATATAAACTGAAAGCTGAAGCATAGCCTATATTTAATAAGATTATGGGGAAAAAATGCCCTTTATAAAAGGTAAAAATATCAAAGATATGCAGATTTAAATATGTCAAAACTGATTGATCATTGTTGAGAATATTTCTTCAGAATAAATTATATTTACAACACACACAAAATCCGGACAAGCACATGAACAGTTGAGGAGAAAAAAAAGTGGCTGGTAAAAAGTCACTGTGGCAGGTGGTCAAAAAAGTTAATTTCAGGCCCTGGTTGTGGTGCATTATGGGATTGAATGAGTGTGCTCGATAACATCCACAATGGTTTTGGACAAGACTACAAATGGCTGTCCCTTCAAATAGTGCCCTATTTAATATATAGAGTGTGATTTCGGACACAGCCTAGCCAAATGATCGTCCAAAAAGGCCAAGATTATTTTTTGCTATTATGATTAAAGACAATACAGTATATATACCAAGATGGTATGTACAATTAGACAATTGGAAAAGTCAGAAGACAAGACATGCATTTTGGAATTCCCCGGGCCAACCTCAGATATATGCTTTTTACAAGATTTATGGGACAGTTCATGCCAGATTTGGTTACTAATTTGAAATATTACAAGTTTACAGTTTAGGTCAAGTTTAGGCTTACAACCTTGTTTAGGTGCTTCTACACCAGTGTTATTCACCTATCCCTTATCTCTGATTTTAGGGATAAATTATGGGTAGGGTTATGTTTTGAGGAAGGTATATTGTTCAGACTAAATTTTCAGACATGAATATTGTTCCAAGATCAACAAACTATGTTGACCCATGAACATGTCTTACTTGGCAAAATCACGGTGACCGTTAAACTATATACACTGTATTGAAAATATAGGTTGCACAATAGGGGTTTAGTATGTATGGACATAGAAGAATGGCATAGAGAAAATTATATTCTGAGGAAATATTTTATAAAAATGTTAGTGAATTAGGGGGGGTAGTGACATGGGGGTTTTCCTTCATTTTGAACAAGCTATCACAATCATCAAACCAACAAGAACCAGCATATAATTTCTGCTTGGTGGGAGAGCAACAGCTTGCGAGATGCAAAACACTCTAATCCTCCCACTGGGGAAATGTGCGGTGCTATTTAACACAGCAATAGTCTTTAAACATATAAAACCCTCATGCAGGAATGCACAGCCTTCAATTCCCATAGCTCAAACTACCGCAAGGCCCACAACAAACACTCGCGAGTCATCCTCAGCAATGTAGCGTTCCAGACCGTGGCGTTTAATCGCGCTGCAGAGCTCTCTTTTATTCCCCAACAGGTGCAGCTAAACCGCACCAGTCTCATCCAACCGGGGGACTGGTGTGTGCCAACTTAGTGTGTGTGTGTGTGAGCCAAACGCATGGTGGATGTGCCTGCTGTGGGGACATTGTGGAGCGGTTCCTGACGGCTCGCTGGCTCCTGTGTGCTGCCTGGATTTCAGATCCCTGGAGGATGTGCAATCATCAGTGGTTAGGAAGCTTCCTGTGCAACTAAGCATCTGCTGAAGCCGGCACAGACCTGCCAGGAAAATATGGTGGGGACTAATGTTAGGGGGGGGCTTTTTTTGAAGAGTCGGGGTCTGTGTGAGAGGAAGTGAGTAATTACGAGTCCCACGCATCATTAGCACCCCCAGTCTGTCTGACAAGGGCGTGTTTCACACTTATTTTGGAATGCCTGAATGTGTGCGTGTGTGTAAGAATATACAGTAATAATCAAATCCATGTGATGCAGTTAGGGTATACCTTATTAAATTTGCTTTAAAACTTAAAATTCATCCCTAATCACCCTCATGCTTTCATAACCCAAGTGACCTTCTTCTCTTCTTCTGTCGAACTCAAAAAGAGAAGCTCAACAGAATATCCAAGCTTATCTTTTCCATACAGATGAAGTCAATGATGGTCATAGCAAGATTTCCAGGGCAATATTTTAAAAGGACATTTCACAAAAAAAAAAAAAAAAA
This sequence comes from Romanogobio albipinnatus, assembly GCA_023566225.1. Lineage (NCBI taxonomy): Eukaryota > Metazoa > Chordata > Actinopteri > Cypriniformes > Gobionidae > Romanogobio > Romanogobio albipinnatus. The sequence continues at coordinate 42,286,755 of CM042244.1, read as the reverse complement.
CATTGTTTACTCATCCTCATCGTTTCAAACTTTTTTTTGAAAGTCAGGATCCAAACAACATAGGACTCCATTTACTTGTATTGTATGGACACACCAAAAGCCCAGAGATAACAACATTGTTAACTAACTTGAACTAAAAATAAGCAATAATATATTTTACAACATTTATTAACCTTAATGTTGGTTAATGAAAATGTTTATATTCTTGTTAGTTCACGATGCATTACAACTTTTGATCTTAAAAATACATTAGTAAATGTCGATTAACATGTTACCAAATTAAACCTTATTGTAAAGTGTTACCAGAATTGTGAAAAGAAAAGAAAAATATAGAACTGTTGCCATATGTACACTGTAAACCCGAATAAGTTGGCAAAACTAAAAAATGGGGCAATAAAATTTTAAGTTAAATTTTTAAGTTCAAGTTAAGAAAATTAAAGTTTTACAAGTAAGCAGAACTTGAAGATTTAAGTTAAATTTAGTTTGTCTAAATGAAAAGAAACAAGTTCATAAAACTCAAAACAATTCAGATTACATAAATTGTGTCAGATTTGTGACACAAAAGAAAAAGAAAATTCTAAATACTCATAAAAGTTCCTTTGATTGAACTAATTTGCTTAATTTGAGTTGGCTCTAATCAAACCAATGTATTATTTTGAGCGTTAGGGTTTACAGTGTGTCACAATGAAAAATATTCCAAAATATTGATCGAAACCAACAGCTCAGACCTCATGAATTTCTCATTTGGTGTTCCATGGAAGAAAGAAAGTCATACAGATTTGGAATGACAAGAGGGTTAGTAAATGATGACAGAATTTTCATTTCTGGCGAACTATCCCTTTAATTATAGCACACTAAATGCACATCATTCAGCAGTCATATATATATATATATAGCAAAAACATATTATGTTAATGATCATCAAAAACCACCTCATTTTGCACTGATGTGGAGCTCTGCCAGTGGCGACTGGTTTGTGCCTTTATATTGAAAGAGGGCAAAACTACCTCCCACTGCGTTTGCTGATGATAGAGAGAGAGAGAGAGAGAGAAATGAAGGGGAAACTTAAAAGTGAGATAGTAAATGTAACATTACTTAAATGAGCAATTAGCTATAAACCCAATCGCCAGAGGCATTCATCCAAAAATGCATCTGATGCATTTACCATCACAAGTGTGAGTGCATTTGTGTATATGTAAGTGTGTATGTGTGTGTTTGGCTCTGTATTCTAAGCATATATCCTTTGCTTTTTGGGTGGAGAAACGGCAGACTTCCTTAGATAAAAAGATGATGTTTTTATCTGTCCTCCCTTCAAGTCGTTTCCATTTATCTTCCACGGATTTCGTAGGGAAGACTGCGTGGCACATTAGATTGTCGCTGATGTGTGTGGATCATGTTTACCCAGTTCACAGTGCCAGATCTTTGCTTTCTCTTTAGGTTCTCCACGCACCAGTAACCCTGTAGACAGTGTCGTCATCGCACCAGCCCTGCTATCGGCACATCGCTGTGATCCTCTGGCTCCACGGCTACTGTGGCCGCTGACAGAGCGGTTTTTGTCTATGACGTTTTTGCGTATAGAAATATGAAGAATGTTCAAAGGCTTGTGTTGATTTTCAAAGGCAAAATGCTTGTGGTTTAGTTTGCACAAGTCTTACATGCATGTCATCTTTTCGCTAAAGGCTGAATAAATTGCGTGCGGAAGGATATTCTGGAAAATCCAGAAATAATGAGTATGATATGCCTTTCATGTGCAGTATGTGATTCCATAAACAAAACCGATGTGAATTAGCTCATCTGTCTGAGGAGATTTGCTGGATTGTTATGAAACAAGATACTGAGCAGCAACAGTCACTGTCAGGGAACATCATGATGCTAGTTGTTTCCAGGACCAAATGACTTGTTGCCAAATGCCGAATTATGTTAATACGCTTAACAACAACCACGTGTAAAGTCATAAAAACTCATGGGTGTAGAAACTATTTGAAAAGTGGTAGAGACACACTAAAGCATGCCTATTCATTCTACCCAAAAGCTGGGTGGGTGGGGAGAACACAGACATTTCTAAATGTTTGGATGTTGTACTGGTTACTATGCCTGGTAAAACTCGTAAAACAACTCAATAACAATACAGCGTAGGTTTGGAGAGCACAAATACAATAAAACAATAGGCACATTCTTTGAATAGGGTATAAATTGGTGTCCTATTACTTTTTTTAAAAAGCATTTGAAGCACTAATCCTGTTTTTGTTTCACGAGTTCACACTTACAAAGCGCATACGTATTTGGCGTGCTCTCTGAGGAGAGGTCTCCGAACTCTGTATTTTGGCCCGAATCCAGAGTACTTCCCCTGTATCTCTGGTTAGGATAGTAACCAGGCGAATGTGAGGAGACGGGGTGGTGGAGGAATGCAGAAAACTGTTGAGGAACATAGGTGAGTAGGTGTATACAGTATATAGGCCTCCTCTTGTGCTGTTTGAATAGGCAATTTGAACATGTTCCCTCCGAACTTTGTCAATAAAACATCATTTGTTTGTTTCTAAAAACTATTAGCTATTTAACCCTTAAATGCGTAAATGTTTCGCTAATTATTATTACATATTCGGGTCTTTAGCGACCCGGATCTATATCTAACACGGATGGATCTCTGCCACGATAATATAAAACTCTCCAGATATTAGAGTAACAATGACACAAGAATAAAATAAAGCATATTTTGTTACCTTTTGGAGCTTTGAAGGGTTCAGTTTGAGCAGATGTTTTATACCATGATCACTGTCCCTGTCAGAGCTCATTTCCCAATACATTCAGCATCTGGCTCATATTCCAACCCGTTCTCACTCCCAAAGCGTCGAAAAACGCAGCATGGTCAAGTGCTTTCCGCGTCACAATAAAGACGCTAAAGGCACCCCTAGGCGTCACTATATCGACGCGCTGAGTGCTCCATTCATTTCAATGAGAAACCTTCGGCGTCAGACACAGACGCGTTGGGCATGGGAACGTTATCGTCATGCTGATCATATATTGGGTTATGATTTTGCCATTATGACATGTTGGACTGTGATTCTCAATTTAATCAGCCATCATCATTTTATTTACGCTATCTAGACACGTTTTAACATGTAACCCAACCCCATTCCAACCCTAAACCTACCCATTCGTGTGGTATAAAACGCAGTTATAACAGGCAGAGTCGACTGCATGCACAATTTATAAAAAAAATACAAATATTCCGAGGCCAAGCGATTGATTAGTGTGAAGGAAATCCCCAAAAGCGATCAGCGTCTCCATCCGCAGAAGATCATGAACACAAACAATTTCAAATTCAAATGTTGCCGCCCGTTACGTCAGTTTTCATAGTGACATTTCATTGGCTCTCGTATGTCTCGTGACTAATTGCGTCATTACGTCAGCTTTGATTGTAAAATTTCATTGGTTCTCGTGTGTCTTGTGACCGAATGCGTCATGCTAAAGAGGCGTGTGTATTATTTGAATGAGATATGAATGAGTGCGTTAACGGCGCGGCGGGATCATCATCTCAGCGATTAAAACATTAAGATCAACTATGTTCTTTACATGAAGACATAGTGTGACTTCAGAAGACTTGGAATGCGACATGAGTTAATAGTTTTATACTGTTGTTGGTAAGTTTTTGCAATAAATACCTGTGACTGTACTTGTATTTGCCTGTTGTGTGTTTTATGTTGTTTAGGAGTGGTTAGGTTTAGTGTAGGAGTTGGGTTAGCTGCTCCAAAATATAAAAGTAACATTTAAATATGAATAAAATCATGTATGCTTTTACAAATGCAAAGAATAAAATGCGTCTTGATCTGACGCATTGGGTAAACAACTGAAATGAATGGAGCACTTAGCGCGTCAAAATAGTGACGCCTAGGGGTGCCTTTAGCGTCTTCGTTGCGACGCGGAAGGCACTTGACCATGCGTCGTTTATCGACGCCCTGGGAGTGAGAACGGGTTGCATATTCGCAATCTCAAACATATTCTCAAAACTATAATTTTCAACATCTTCAAAATCAATATCGCTGACTGCTTCTTCACCAGATTCACCATCAAGTGACAGTTGAATATATTGAATTGACAATAACGAATGCAACTTATGCGCAAAATTGCAATATGACATAAAACATTTGCGAATAAAGCACTGTTTCCATCCAGTGAGTCGAAGAGAACATAATCGTCACTTCCTGATAAACTACCGCTAAAAAATCACTAAGAAACACAGGAGAAGCCACCAGATATAATCATTTTCGTATATAATAAATGATTTGCATCTCAGAGAAACTTGTGCGTCTCAATAAACTTGTCTTGCTTTCAGAGGCAGATGCTGCTGTTTGGGAACGCAGTCATGTAAGACAGTTTTAGGAGGGAAATATACCGAGCATCTTTGACAACAGACTTCTGAATGACCAAAACAGCATTATAGATGCTTTGCAAACAAGATTTTTACGCTGGTTAGTACAGTTATGTTGCTACATTACGAAAGTCACATGATTTTCTTTTATCCGAATTTAGGAATTTATTCGGTAAATGCATTTCCATCGTAGCTTATGCGCATGTTTTCGTATCGGATAGAAAATCTATCCGACTCAAACGAGCGCATACAAATTTTTGCGCATCTTGGCATTTCCATTCAGCGTTTTTTGATGAGATATCCCAAAATGCACATAAAAGTAGGTGGATGGAAACAGCTAGTGACACTAATATTTGATTGTGTTCAGTGCTTGTTCTGCAGTAAATCACTGAGCAATTTCAAGTTTTGCTGAGGATACGTCCTATTCTTTTGTTCTCTGTCACTTCATCATTGTGTATTCACTTGTGCCACCCTGTGGAATAAAGATGAATTGCAATTATTCAGTCATTAAAGATTCAATTATTGTTGTGCAGAAAAAATATACTTAGACTGTTACACACCTCAGGCGACCCTACACAATTTTTACAAAAAATGAATGGGAAAACAGGCAATCTTTTATAATATTTTTAAAAAAATATTGTTTATAAGGAATTGATTGAGGAATACTAAGAAGGTTAATGTCTAACTTTAAAAAAAAAGTATGAGGAGGAGGGTAGTGAATGACGTCCTGTGTCACTAAAGACCTGAGATATGCATTCAAGGGTTAACTTTGTCCCTGTGCACACAGCCCTATTGCATGATTTTCCCCAATTAGAAATGTCTAAATCCTTAAAATTGTGGCACTCAAAATATAACATCACTTGTCCCATACTGCATGGCGATAATAAATAAGTATATTAACATAATATAATCACATTTTATACAAACCCTGAAAACAAACTGTTACAAACTGCTAAAACACAAACTACAAACCTTCTAGAAAACTAATAGTTTCAGTTTCACGGTTAATAAACCCTATTCGTCGAAAGTGCCAATTGCTACACACATCTGGATGCTTACTGCTGGAAAAAAAAGCAAGAGAAAAAAGCCATTGAAGTGCTCGACATTGGGGTTACCGACAAAAACAATACCGGTGAGTGATTGCACCGTCAAGACTCACAGACATTAAAAGTTCATCTGTCATCGGGCTGGTCTGCGAAAATTATGAAAATCTGGAAGCCATTGACCACACAGCTGTTGAGGTGAGCGAGAACCGGGCTGAGCGCTTGGAGATGACGGGGCCCCGAAGTGGGTCATGAGAGGGCCACCAAAATAAATCAGCAGTCAAAGGGTCATTACCGCACAAATAATCCTATTAAAAGCCAACCGCAAGAGCTGGCGCACACACACCTGGGTTGTTGCGGCCGCACGTTTGTTAGCGTTAATGAAGTGACACAGCGACTGACGAGAACACGGCGAATCTCAACATACCGTTAAACACAGACATCTATTCATCTACACATAATACACTTGCTCAGATATACACGAACACGCTCACTTAAACACACACATGGTCTCAGACACTGTGTGCACGGCCCGTATATCCTTTTCAAAGAGCAGTTTTAAAGAAAAAACAAATTGGCCAATCAGCTCTTCAGACGATTGAGTCATCCGCATTTCCATGAGCATGACATACTGTGAGGGAACTCAATCCAACAAAGTAGGGCCCTGGAATATGAAGCATAATCCTTTTCTATTGTGATGTCCCCTAGGGGCAGAGGGCTAGATCATTATCTAATCCAAATCGAGGAGGCCAGTCGCATATCAATTTTTGAGTCCTGAAACCGATACGTTCTGTGAATTAATAACTACATATTTTGCAGAGTCAGAGATAGCTTTGACAATAACCCCATGCTGGAGTATGCATTTTAATGCCATCGGTGTCTGAAAAGTTTTTCAATATTTTGGGAAAAAGAGAGAATGAGTTTTGGGCCTCTAATTATTTAAAACTGTACTGCTGGGAGGAACTGGGAGGAACTGAGGGAAACAAAATCAAATATTTATAGCATTTGATTTATTTTGAGATTTCTGGCTTAGTTGGGATATTGTTTTGTAATAATGTATAAATTAATCACTTTAAAAAGTAATTTGTTAACATTAGTAAATGCTTTAGACATTATAAACTAACAAAGGGCTTTTTGACGGTATTTTTTTAAACTACAGTAGTATATATTTAAAAAAATAAATTATTTCATAATACATTAATGTTAAAAAAATGCATTAGTATGTAGACATTAACAGAGATTAATACATTTTGGGGAAAAAAAAATTTTCATGTCAATTTCAAACTATTTATTGCATTATCATATAGAACCTTAAAGTGTACCAGATCCTATCACACTATTTTTTGCCGTCCCATAACTCTCATTAGTGTTGTAATCCTTTGCAGACTTCAAAGTGAATCATTCTGTTATCAGTTAGCTGACTTAGCCAAGGATAACATGATGATTTTCGTCACATAAAAACAACGTTCTGTCTATGTTTCTTTCTTAGGCTGACCTTGAGCTCCTCCGTGCTTTACAGCGGTGGAGAACTGGGGGAGAACTGATCCGCTGATATTTGAGTGTGAGCGGAGCAGGTTGGCAGTGATGTTATCTCCCTCCCCAGTAAAGACCAATGAGCTCATGTAATTTAGATTAATGGCGGGGGATGGGCTTTTCCAGTCTTGGGACCCTGCCTGAAAACTCCCTAGAACACAGAGAATGAATACTCTCTCTTTCTCGTCTGATCTCAATAGCCAGATTCCAGGTTTTAATTTCCATCTTTCCCTGCTTGCTCTGTTTAGGGATTCAGAGACCCCATTTTAATAGACTGGAAAATATACTTAACATTGAACTCTCAGGTTCATATTTTCCCCCAATTTTATGTGAACTAAGTATAAACAAAGTTTGGCAATGCTTCCCTCCATGGACAATATTACAAAGCTTATCAGTAGGGTTGGGTAACGAGAAACCGTTCTCACAGAACAGTTTTGTCCGAATAATGCACATGCATTATTCTGTGCATAATTCTGTTGATGTTGTATTGGCAGTTGATTTGATTTTGATTTTGATTTAACCTTAATTTATCCAGGTAAACTGTTTGAGAACCACTTCTCATTTACAAACGTGGCCTGGCCAAGAGGCTACAGAAATAAATTAGAAACATAATGTACAACTGTACATAGTCATACGCATGACATATAGAAGAATAAAGTTCTTAAGTAAGCGTGTATAAATATGGTTCAGGATTATAAGCAGGAACAAGAGTCAGCTATGGTGTTTTGGAGGTTCCGCTTAAAGGTGGAGGTTGGAATCAGAGACGTAAGTTTCAGAGTATTTTGTAGCATGTTCCAGTCATGTGCTGCTACAAAGCGGAAGGCATTATGTTTGCCTTCACAGGCAGCAACTTCCGATAGGCAGCACAATTGTGACCCTGGACCACAAAACCAATAGCCAAAAATACATTGTATGGGTCAAAATGTTTCTTTCATGCCAAAAATCATTAGGATATTACCCGATCTTATGGCAATTCATATCTATTTTACGAGATGGCTAATTAGTACGAATTTGTACGACCTCATTCGTACGATTTTTGCCAATTTGTACGTATTTGACGAGTTTGTCAATTCGTATGAATGGTACTAAGAGGAGAGAAAGCATCACTCCAGTCCTAGCATCTCTTCATTGGTTACCGGTGCAGCATAGGATCCATTTTAAAGTTTTATTATATGTGTATAAAGCGTTAAATGGCCTAGCCCCATCATACCTGTCTGAACTTCTCAGTTATCAGCAATCCACCCGCTCTCTTAGATCTTCTGAAAAACGTTTCCTGCATATACATCATTCTCGCTTGAAATTTAAGGTGGATCTGACTTTTTCTGTAGCCGGTCCTAGATTATGGAATAGCATATCTCAGGACATTAGATCTGCGCCTTCCCTTCCTGTTTTTAAATCCCTCCTGAAGACTTATCTGTATTCCTTGGCTTTTGAATGAAATGTATCTTTGTGTGTTTTATTGTGTTTGAATGGTTATGTGTTGAATGTGTGTGTGTGTGTGTGTGTGTGTGTGTGTGTGTGTGTGTGTGTGTGTGTGTGTGTGTGTGTGTGTGTGTGTGTGTGTGTGTGTGTGTGTGTGTGTGTGTGTGTGTGTGTGTGTGTGTGTGTGTGTTTAGATGTACAGCACTTTGGCATACACTGTTTTTAAATGTGCTATATAAATAAATTGACCTTGACCTTGACCTACTCCTGAGCACGCCCCTAAAACCTACCCATAACTGCAGTGTAGACAAAGCATACGAATACATACAAATTGGTGATGAGATAGCGTTGTTACTGATATTAAAGGTGCACTATGTAAAAATTTTGCAGTAAAATATCCAAAAATCACTCGGCCAGTGTTATATATTTTGTTCAGTTGAGTTATGTTCAGTTATTTGTAAATAGTGAGAAATTGCTATTTTAACCAAGGAACCGGGACGCGTGAGGGAGTTGCCTGTCAATGGCATCATATCTGCGTTCCCCTCGGTTTCCGGTTTTATTTTGCAGAAACGTTTTACTATTGCAGTAAACTTTACACTTTACTGCAGTGTGCAACAAGTGTCACACAGAACGCACAGAATAACGTCATACCTTAATTTTAACACACTCAAATGTATTTAATATGATAAACAGAGCTGCGTTACCTTATACTCATGACCGGAAAGGTGGGATTGGCGCCGGCGACTTTGGAATAATAAAAGTCCCACTGCTCGCGAGGCTCTTGCATGCTGCGTTCATCTTATTAACAATCGCTCCAGCGACCTTGCTCAGCTCCCTCAAAACTCGGTCCTGCTCTGCTTCATACCACAGTAATGTTAATAATCACATCCATGAACATGATTTTTGCCCGAGTCCTATCCCGATTATTTTCCACCGGCTGAGACCACGTCCCAAGATTCAGCGCTCAAACGTGGCGTCATCAAACTACGCCTTTGTTTTGAATAGGCGATTTCTAGCGGATGGAAAAGTTACATAGTGCACCTTTAAATAAAGACCATGTTTCATGAAGATATTTTGTAAATTTCTTACCGTAAATATAAAAAAAAAAAATATGATCATTAGTAACATGCATTGCTAAGGACTTCTGGACAACTTTAAAGGCGATTTTCTCAATATTTAGATTTTTTTGCACCCTCAGATTCCAGATCTTCAAATCCTATCCTAACAAACCATACATCAATGGAAAGCCTATTTATTTAGCTTTCAGATTATCAATTTAAAAAAAAATCTAAATGTAAAAAGTTGTGTATTTAAACTGTGTGTAAATACCACAAATTTCAGATGCCATTTTGTTAGCTCAACTATCACAGAATAGATGCAAAGGAGAGTCTTAGGCAGCGAAGGATACTGCCTTCAAAAATCAAAAAAATCTAATCATCTGATGAAATCAATCATCTTTCAGACGCAGCACTTATTCAGCAGCGATGCAACACTGATACTGAAAAACAGCGTAAAAGACAGTACAAACCATTTGTGAATGAATAACTCATCAAAATTAATAAATAAAAACAGTGTGGCACGTGTAAATCTATGACTCTCATGAGATGTCTGTTTTCAATGAAACAAAAAAAATGCAGTGCAACTAGTGAAATCCAATTCTGAAACTGAATCCAACACAAACAGCTTACAACTAAATTTTGAGAATGTAGTTTCAAACTAGTTGTTCATATGACAATTATGTAATTAAAGATGTAGCCTAAATTATGCATTTTGTCAGTATATTGAATGAGATATTTTAATATTTATATATTTATATTATTGTATATATAGTTTCATTTTTATTCAAAAGTCTGGCTAAATAGACCCTTTGCAAGAGGTTTTTTTTTTTATTTATTTTTTTTACCCATACCTCAGGTCTTTAGTGACCTGGGATGTCATCCACTACCCTCTTCCTCCTTAATTTTTTTTAAAGTTAGACATGGACCTTCTTAGTATTCCTAATTCAATTAATTATAAACAATATGACAAGAAAAAAAACAACATAATAAAATCATAAAAGAATGATTCAGTTTTGTAAAATGTGTATAGGGTCGCTAATAACCCGAGGTGTAAGTATATTTTATCTGCACAACAATAATTGAATCTTTAACGACTGAATAAGTGCAATTAATTTTCATTCCACAAGGTGGAAATGTCTGATACACAAGGATGAAGTGACGTTTCACTCATAGTAACCGCAGGCAGAAAATAAAAGAATAGGAAATATCATCAGCACAATTTGAAATGGCTCAGTGATTTACTGCAGAACAAGTACTGAATGCAATTAAATATGAGTGTCACTGTCACTTGATGGTGGATCTGGTGAAGAAGCTGACAGCGATCAAAATATTGATTTTGAAGATGTTTGAGGTGGTGAATATGAGCCAGATGCTGTATGTACTGGGAAATGAGCTCTGACGAAGACAGTGATGATGGTATAAAACATCTGCTCAAACTGAACCCTCCCAGGTTCCATGTCCAGAGAGCTTTATATTATCACGACAGGTAGAGATCCATCCGTGTTAGTTATAGATCCGGGTCACTAAAGACCCAAATATTTCATAATGATTGGCGAAACATTCATGCATTTAAGGGTTGATAATCGAATGATTTGGCTATGTAATTGCATTTATTTTTTTATAAATAAAAATTGTAATTACTAAATGTGATTGAATTGTTAATGCGCTATGAACCAAAACAGGAAAAATCTGAACCATAAATGGTAACTTTCCATCTGTACTTACTTTACAAGAAAAAATAAAATAAAACATACAGGTAAATAACGACTATCTAGCTTTCGACCACCTCTCTCTTCCCAGTTCCCTCTCTCTCTTCCTCTCTAAATTTATTCAGAGTCCACCAGTATAGCCTGAATGAGCGTTTGTTTTAAGCACATTCCTTTATCATGTGAAAAGGACATGAAAAGCCGAACAGCCCACAGGAGAGCAACATATCTAAGAGCACCAGAACAATATGACACATCCAGAAGGATAATCGGCCCTCGGTTTGAAGAGGTCACCTTATGACATTTATGCATCCCATTATGCTTATGTGCCCCAAATATCAGTGCTGTCCTTGTGGAGATTATGGTGCTTTGTCACACAATGCCCTGCACCCTCACAGGTGCAGCTAATGTTTTATGTGCCATTGTCATAGCCAGTTCCACTCACACAAGGAGTAGTGCTTCAAAAAATGAGTGGAAATGCACTGTGACCAGCTTAATGAAGCCACATGGAGTAGAGAGTGAACAGAGATTGTAAAAGAGAGCGGAAAAGGAGCATATTTTCCTGTTCAACATTCCACATTCCGCACTGATTGGTGCCTTTGTAAATAATCCGTAGGCGGGAGATCGATGTGTTGGCTCTGCTCCGCCGAATGGCCACTGTAAACCAGGAAGGCCCTGAGGGGAAGCTTTTCTCCCATCAGCACAGCGCAGGCCAGGACAGCATCACCTGAAAAGTGAGATTTATTTTCCGGGAGGAAAAACAAGGACTGGGATTAGCTCCAGATCTGGGAGCAGAGCTCGAGGAAGCTACAGCGGCGTGTGATAAGATCAGGAATGGGAAAGCGGTTAGGCGAGTGGGGGATGTACCTTCATCTCATGTCCAGCTGAGATTGATCCTGATGTTCCCCAGAGGCTCCTGCCACAATGAAGGTTCAAAGATCATCGCCTCCATTGCTGTGTCCTCTGCAGATAAATGCAGCTAATCAGGCTGGTGTGCGATTATGGCTGTTGGGGTCGCATTGAAGATCCTGATGGATGCAGAGAGAAAGAACTGTAAGCTGTAGCAATTAGCCAGGACACATGATGTATTGCGATCATATTGCCCAATATTATTTTTGGATTTTATATTATAGGTGAAGCACAGTTACATTTATGCATTTGCCAGACACATTTATCTAACGCAATTTACAGTACAGTCAGGGAATTAGCTAACAGGGAACATTCTCAGAACTTTGGATAAGGTTTTGGTAAGGTTCTCTTATAATTATGAACAAACTTTCCTCCATTTACTTATAGCACGTTTGTTATGACTATGAGTTATGGTCTTTAATAATGTTCTCAAAATAAATATTATTTGTATGCTGAAACGTACAGAGCCTCTATGACATGGTGGAGGAAAAAAATATGAGATGGGAACAATGAGTCAAAGTCAAAAATCATGTTCCCATAGCAAACTTTTGTGTTTTTTGAGAGTGAATGCAAAGTTTCTCCGGGAGTGCAAAACATTTGAGCGAGAACGCAAAAGCATTGCTAAATATTTTTTTACTGAATTTTTCAAAATCACAGCTTCATCAGAATGATATGAAACTTTTCTAGCATTAGGTATGTTAAAACACAAAAAAATTGAGGGCATGATTCGAGCCTGCTAAGTGGTCGTAAAAAAAAATACTCCCACTTGTGCTCTTAAAAAAATAATGGGAAAGCTGCAAAAACACAAGTTCACAGAAAAAAATCTATATTTCGAACAAAAAATATATCTAAAACTTTATAATAAATAGTCTTTGAGATTTTATAAATATATATTCAAATCCATCACACAAAAAAAATCATTAAATGTGTTCAAAAGAGAACTAGGGAATTCTCAAGCCTCTCCATAGAGATCTAGTGATTACACCCATGGTTGCATGATTTCTTAAAGGGGCTATATGCGTTTTTCTGAAATTTAAACTCGCAACTGACACCTGTGGCCAAAAAACAGAACTGCTCTTCATTTCTGCTCGCTCTCGCAGCGCGCGCTCGTACGTGCATACTTCACAAGTCATCTGCTGCAAGGAGGTCAACATTATGTTTACAGAGGTAAGAACAGTCAAATACATATATTGTTTGAGATAAGTGTTCTCTTATCAAAACGTCAAACGTGTAGCTGACAAACTACACAAAAAATTAATACATTAAATAAATAAATAAACCCATTTCGCCATTGGCATACACGCTGATGAAGGGCGCACAGACCGAAACTTTCGTAGAATATTAAAAACACAAATCTGAGCACTGTCCTTGACCACTTATTATACACAAGTAGCTTACTATCACCAAGTATGAAAGACACATATACATAATACTATTAAGAAATATTTATTGACTACATGTCTTATGTGAAATAAAATGCATCACACTTTACATCTTCATTTACCTCTTATTTTTTGTTAAGATATAGAAACAACAAACAATATAATGTAGCTTTACATGGCTATATAATAAATAATCCATTCGTTTTATATAGCGCTTTTCTAGACACCCAAAAAGACTTTACATTACTGATGCACTATTCATATTTATTTTTGTTTATATATATATATATATATATATATATATATATATATATATATATATATATATATATATATATATATATATATATATATAAAATTCTAAATCTTATCTTGATGCATCATTTCTGTGAGCAATTGTGTACTTAGCTGAATGTCATACAGAACATGAAATGAAACTTGGCTCTACTACCCCTCCCTCCCTTCATAGCCGATGTTCACTCTAGTCCTTGCAATGCGCCGGTCTCTCTCAATCTTCGACCTTTTTTGGCCACTTGTCAGGGGTTTAACTTTAGTCTTCTGTGGAGTTACTGTTGGTGTCCGAGTTGTCCTGGGTCTCTTCTGTGTATTCGTTAAATCCATTGCACTGCTTGCGAGTGTAGGCTACTCGCTGACTAGCGGTGGTGGCAGAGTGATCTGAAACGTTTAACATGAACGCGCTTGACGTCACATCCGCAGACAGCGCGGGAAAAGACGACCCGTCAGAAAATATGAAAAATAGGATACAGGCTTATAGGTGCACCCACTGTGAGCGGACAAGGTGTCAGTATGCTCATCAGGAGATGTTTGAGTCATAAATGGTAAAATAAAAAGGCTATAGTTACGTTTATTTTGGGGAAAAAGTTGCATATAGCCCCTTTAAATAATTCCAAAAGAGGGCACTAATCTGCCTTCCAAAAAAAATTATTTTGAAGGCCTAGTCTCTATTTTAACCTGAAATGATTGCAATAACCTGCAATAAGTAAAAAAAATAAAAAAATACCATCAAATCATCTCAAAATACAAAATTAAAAAGAAAAAATATTATTTAAGAAAAATAAATTGCATTGGTTTTACTGGGGTGGAGGAAGTTTTATTTTTAGGTCACTTATGACCGGGAAGACAACCAATGCAACCCCTAAACGAAGAGCACCAGAGGGATAATGAAGATGATTGTTTATTTAGCGTCTGCGACTTGCTTTCAGTTTAATTTGCCGCAGTTTGCGTGTTGGCTTGCTGAAGAGATACTCATCTGCGCCAATGCATGACAGCAGTGCTGTCATAACTGCCTATAACATGTTATTTAGCCTGTAACAAGCTCTCACACGTTTATTTTTTAGTATTTTGCGAGGAGTAAAATTTACATGTGGTTTCAACAACCAGATGCATTTTGACTTGTCCAATTTCGTCTGGAATGCGGCCCAGACCACCTCCTAAAGTGGTTTGAGCGATCGGATTTAAATCTGTCTCAAATGCGTTTCGGATGGCATTTACACCTGGTCTTTTCGCGATTTAATAGATATCTGATCAGAGAAAACTTATTTAGTGACCAGATGTAAACAGGCCCTAAGGTTCTAGATTTTAGCTGAAGTGTGAATGCCCTTGTGTAGTGATTCTTTCTTAGCAATTAGCATGCTAAGCTTAGAAGAAGACCTACAGTACGATCAAAAAAGCACAAACCATTAGAGGTTATGCATTTCTGTAGTTTGAACCAGGCCACAATATTATTGTTGGGTGCACTGATTCAAAAGTAGGCTACTGTAGATCAAAGAAAGCAGTCAAATCATTCAGGTATTCAAATTTGATTTAGTGTGGGGAACTTTTCCTATGAAATAATAGTCTACCATTCAAAAGTTTTAGTCAGTAAGATGTTTTTGAAAGAAGTCTCTTATGCTCACCAAGGCTTTATTTATTTGACAAAAAATATATAAAGTAAAATCAGTAATGCTGTGGTGTTACTACAATTTAAAATAACTGTTTTAATATTAATATTAATAATATTCTTGTGATGCAACACTGAATTTCCAGCATTATTTCTCCAGTCTTCAGTGTCACATGATCCTTCAGAAATCATTCTAATATGCTGATTTGGTGCTTAATGTTGAAAACATTTGTGCTGCTTCATATGAATAGAAAGTTTGATCCACAAAAAAAAATAGAAACTTAACAGATTATAATGATGTATAACAGTTCCCTGAATGATAAAAACCGACAGAGTTATTTGAGTCTCTTTGGCACTGATAAGAAAAAAAGAGAGCCAATCGCGCCGGCGCGACCGCCGACTTTATTCGCGTCAATCGCGTCCAGTGTGAACGCAAGATATGGTTGGACTTGTTGTTCTGGGCAAGCTGGTGCCTGCTCCAGACCTAGAAGGTTCACTACGTGCCTAATTCCAGGGTAAAAACGTCAACAAGTGATATATGTACACGTGAATCTGATTAACTGACAATGTGTGGAAATGTACCATAACTGTTCATTTTCTCTGAGTCAATCAGAATCATCCACCTGGCAGTATTAAAAATTATGGTGGTGTTTTATCTTCAATCCTGGTGGGAACTTTAACCTGAATGCTCACTCATTGGGACTCATGTCACCTTGGAGACCTAAATTGAGGTCCCCATGAGGAAACAAGCTTATAAATCACACAGAATGAGGTTTTTATTTATTTAATTTTTTTATGTAAAAATGCAGAAAGTGTTCTGTGATGGGTAGGGGTAGTGTACAGGGATAGAAAAAACAGTTTGTGCAGTATAAAAACCATTACATCCATGGAGAGTCCTGACAAAGATAGCGAACCAGACGTGTGTGTGTGTGTATTTTAAAGAGAGTGTGTCGAGAAAGATAGTGCTATTGATGTATCCACTTCAGTGTAAATCCCGCAGTGCTCGTGAGAACTGCAAAGGAACAGTCCACTCAGTCTACCTTAGTGTCTTAAAGGTGGGGGGGGGGGGGGGGGGGGTTCAGTTTGTCCCTCCTCTCGACTGTACCGCCAAACACATGAAAGAGATGAGCACCACTTGTCTCTGTCTGCCAAAAAGCTTCTTTCTCTTTTCTCACTGTCTCTTTCCAACCCTCTGTCCTTTTTTACTCTCTTCCTCTCACCCTCTCTCTCGAGTGAATGAGTGAGGGGTCGCAATGCTGGAGGTGTATAATGACAGTGTCCTTCAAAAACACAAAGGCCCTTCATGTGAGCTAATGCCCCACCATTTCAGGCAGACAGCTCTGAATAAAGGCCCTGCTCTCCACAGCCCTCGGCTCACTAAACGCAGTGCAGTAAAGCCTTGAATGCAGCAGAAGAACAGACGGGAGAGAGGATGGTGTTAGTGATGAAAAGCTCTGTGTGACTGAACATTCCCTGACCCCAGAGACAACAGCTTTTATGTAATGTACTTTTTAAAAAGTACTTTGAGAGATTTGGGCTGTTCAAGGGAGTGTTTTTTTGTTTAATTTTTTTCATATATTTACATGGAAGATTATACACGATCAGACATAACATTATGACCACCTTCCTAATATTGTGTTGGTCCCCCATTTGCTGCCAAAACAGCCCTGACTCTGTCTAGGCATGGACTCCACTAGACCCCTGAAGGTGTGCTGTGGTATCTGGCACCAAGATGTTATCAACAGATCCTTTAAGTCCTTTAAGTTGTGAGGTGGGGCCTCCATGGATCGGACTTGTTTGTTCAGCACATCCCACAGATGCTTGACTGGATGCCTATTATATCCCTCGAACAGGTGTCTTGATGAAGATTTTTCTCCTACGAATAATGATCCTAGACAGAAAGTCTCTACTCAGATTTCTCAAGATAACAAAATCTGAAATCAAAAGTAAAATATTTCAATGTAAACTCACTAATTTCCCAACATATTCTCATTACAAATTCTCATATTCTGTCTACAATAGTTGTATTTTGTCAATCATCATACATGCCTCATTTGTTCCCTTTCAGTCGGTCACGTTCGACATACGTCGGAACTGACCGACGAATTGGGATCTGTTTTCAGAGACCAATCTACTTCAAGTGTATAGAAACGAGCCAATGAACATTGGCATGCGGTTCATGCATTCCACACGCCGCCCCGCGTTGTGGGTATAAATACGGCAGTGGAAGTACCGCATATCGCTTTCAACTTCGAAGCCGAGCATTTCTATGTTCCTACGAAGAGTGTTTTGTCTACGAGTCATGAGAGAGGAAAACTGCCTACCTGCTTCCAGTGTCGGTGTTACGGTGCCTTACAGCGGTGGTCGCGAGCAAAGAAGAAAACAAACAGCTGTTCTCACAGCTCGCTGGGCGTTTTCCTTTGAGTGCTCACAGCAGGCTTGCACCTTTGAACTGCTGTGAGCCGCGGCCATTTCCCCTGTGTGCCTCGGCACTTCTCGGAGCGGTTTTTCCTCTACTAAAAGAGCAACACGGTTTGACCCTGCGTCTTTTTCAAGATGTCATTCAAACAGTGTGTTTCTGGATGCGGTTGTTTCCTGTCCTTATTTGACGGCCACGATCTCTCTCACATATAAACATGTGAGATTGCTTTCGTGGGTGATTCATGCTCTCTCAGGAGAGCATGGTCACGTCAGCTCGTTGTTCGTCTCACCTTTCTCGTAAGGGCCAGCGCGTCACTCGGCACTCTCTAGATGCGCGGTCCAGACTATGAAACCTCAAACGGGGTTGAGTCCCTTTGCTTATTCCCTGATCTAGTTTCTTTTCTGGTGCACCAGAAAAGGGCTACTTTGGCTAATAAGCCTTGGTGACCTGAGGATTACAGTGGGGCATCCCCGCCGGATACATCTCTTCAGGCCCCCACTCTTCTATCGCATTATGAGCATGCTGAGACTTTGTTCGTGGGTGGTTAATGTTCTCTCATAAGAACATGGCCACGTCGCCGCATTGTTCATCCTGCCCCTTTCATAGGGGCTTTAGCGTTCAGTGTGCCGTGTGCCGTTGAGTCTGGCGGCCACGCCCACTGTCTCTCATGCCTGCTGGTAGCCCAGATGGGATTGCTGGTCCTTTTTTGAAAAAAGGGGGGACCTAGCGTTTCATTTGTGGCTCTGGCAGAGGACAGATGTCAATTGCTGCATCGGAGAGAGGACTGTTATGCGCTGGAGATGATGATGCTGAGTTTCCCACTATAATAGTGTGTGCTCATGCTGAATCAGATTCAGAGTTACATTTACATTTAGTCATTTAGCAGACGCTTTTATCCAAAGCGACTTACAAGTGAGAGCAATAGAAGCAACTAGAACAGTCAAAGGCTACAGTATGCAAGTGCTGTAACAAATCTCAGTTAATCTAACACAGAACAGATTTATTTATTTATTTATTTATTTATTTATTTTTAATAAATTAGACAGACAGAAAATGAATAGAATGTTAAGTGCTATTCTTGATTGGTCAGGTGCTGCTGGAAGAGACGTGTCTTTAGCTGTTTTTTGAAAATGGCTACAGACTTGGCTGCTCGAATTGAGATAGGCAGGTCATTCCACCAGGTGGGAGCAGTCCAGGAAAAGGTCCGTGAGAGTGATTTCATGCCTTTTTGGTATGGCACCACAAGGCATCGTTCACTAGCAGAACGTAAGCTCCTGGAAGGTGTGTAAGTCTGAACAAGCGAGTTTAGGTATATTGGTGCAGATCCAGTGGTTGCTTTGAAGGCGAGTACCAGTGTCTTGAATTTGATGCGAGCGGCTATTGGCAGCCAGTGTAGACTGATGAAGAGAGGCGTGACGTGCGCTCTCTTCGGCTCGTTAAAGATCACCCTCGCCGCTGCGTTCTGGATCAGTTGCAAGGGTTTGATAGTTCATGCCGGAAGGCCCGCTAGAAGAGCATTACAGTAGTCCAGTCTGAAGAGAACAAGAGCCCAGTCGTCGGCTGCAGCGCCTCCGTCTGCTTGTCGCCGAGGGTGCCCCCCCTGCGTCTGCCTCCGCCCCTGCTAAGCCAAGCAGCAGCAGCCTCCACCCGGGCAGCAGGTGGCCGGGCGCAGGGGATGTGCCCAACCCGTCCAGGGTCTTGCAAGTCCGCTAGCAAGCACAAGGGCAAGCGACCCTGGAACGGGCAGCCCAGCGAGATGGCGAACTGTTCAGGGAGACGGTGTCCACTGGGGGGAGAATATTTTTCGGTTTCGGTCCTGCCGCTGGCTCTCCGGAGTCCAGTGGTACCCACATTCTCAGAGCAGGTTCCTCCTTCCCTGGGCCCTGAGAGGGTCAGGTTGGCAGTGTGCAACACCCCCGGGCCTTGCCACTCCTTTCCTCCACCCTCTCTCCCTTTCCTCCCCTCTCAGCAGTGTGGGCACAGAGGACGCCCCCAGGCCTTCTCACCCATACTCTGCCCCACCTGGAGTACTCAGGCAACACTCTGGGCTGCCTCCGGGCCTCCCGAGTCGGGTCTGCGTACTCCACCTCGCTGCCCCACCCCGGGTACGTCTGTGGTGCCATTGGTCCCACTTGTTCGGTCCCTGGGGGCCTGGCTAGGTCTCCCCGGACCGTCTCGCCGGCTCATCCATACCATCAGACTCGGCTATGCGATTCAGTTCGCTCGTCGGCCTCCCAAGTACAGGGGCATCCTCTTCACCACCGTGTGGAGCAGCGATGCTCATATCTTGCGGCCAGAGATTGATGTCCTGCTGGCGAAGGACGCGGTCGAGCTGGTTCCTCCAGCCGATATGAAGTCGGGGTTCTACAGGCCCTACTTCATTGTACCCAAGAAAGGCGGTGGGTTAAGGCCAATCTTGGACCTGCGCATTCTGAATCAGGCCCTGCACAAGATCCCGTTCAGAATGTTAACGCAGAAACGCATTCCCAATTGCATCCGTTCCCGAGATTGGTTGCAGCGATCGACCTGAAGCCCTTCAGGCTGTCCCTGTCGCCTCACGGCTTCACGAAGTTGTGTGAACACAGGGACATGGTGCTCCGTCACCTCAGCCGGTTGGGCCTTCGGGTCGACCGAGAGAAGAGCAAACTCTGCCCCGTGTAGAGGATCTCTTATCTTGGTATGGAGCTGGATTCGTGGTCAGTGTTGAACAGCTTGAATACGTTCAAGGGCAGGACAATGGTCCCACTGAAATTCTTTCAGAGGCTCCTGGGGCGTATGGCGTCTGCAGCCGCGGTAACGCCACTCAGATTGCTTCATATGAGACCGCTTCAATGCTGGTTACACGACCGAGTCCCGAGATGGGCGTGGCAGAGTAGCAAGTACCGGGTCTCAGTTACTCCTTACTGTCACCAAACCTTCAACCCGTGGGCGGACCCCTCTTTTCTCCGGGCCAGAGTGTCCTTAGAACAGGTGTCCAGGCATACTGTGGTCTCCATGGATGCCTCATATACGGGCTGGGGGGCCACGTACAACGGGTACGCAGTTTCGGGTCTGTGGACGGGGCCCCGACTGCATTGGCATATCAATTGCCTAGAGTTCTGGCGGTACGTCTTGCCCTGGCCCGGTTCAAGAAGCCGCTTCGGGGTAAACATGTACTGGTCCATTCGGACAGCACTGCGGCCGTTGCGTACACCAACCAACCGGCTGGTCTACGCTTCCGTTGCATGCTCCAGCTCGCCCGCCATCTCCTCCTGTGGAGTCAGAAGTTTGTGAGGTCACTTCGTGCCATTCACATCCTAGGTGCGCTGAACCAGCTCTCGTGGGCACTAGCTCTCTCGTCAGCTGACACCTCCGGGCGAATGGCGACTCCACCCCCGGAGCGTCCAGCTGATATGGGACCACTTCGGAGCCGCGCAGGTAGGCCTGTTCGCTTCTCTGGAGTCGACCCATTGCCAGTGGTACCATTCCCTGACCGGGGGTACCTTAGGCACAGATGCACTGGTGCACAGCTGGCCCCGGGACCTAGGCAAATATGCGTTTCCCCCAGTGAGCCTTCTCGCACAGACTCTGTGCAAGGTCAGGGAGGACGAGGAGCAGGTCTTGTTAGTTGTGCTCTACTGGCCCAAACGGACCTGGTTCCCCAAACTCACACTCCTCACGACAGCCCCTCCCTGGCCGATCCCACTGAGGAAGGACCTTCTTTCTCAGGGGCAGGGCACTCTATGGCACCCGTGTCCAGACCTCTGGAATCTCCATGTCTGGTCCCTGGATGGGACGCAAAGGTTTTAGGTGGCCTGCCACAAGCAGTGGTAGACACCATCACTTTGGTGAGGCGCCTCTACGCGCTGAAGTGGAACCTGTTCGGCGAGTGGTGCTCTTTCCTCCGGGAAGACCCCCGAAGGTGTTCGATTAATGTTGTGCTTTCCTTTCTGCAGGATGGGTTGGAGTGAAGGCTGTCTCCCTCCACCCTCAAAGTGTACATCACAGCAATAGCCTTAAATTTACAAAAACAATTCTTAGAAACATAACTGAAGACTCATATTAGTCTTCTTTCTGCAAATAGAAAAATGCTTTCTTGAAGGGATAGTTCACACATAAAAATGAAAATTCTGTCATAATTTACTCACCCTCAAGTTGTTCCAAACCTTATGAATTTCTTTCTTCTGCTGAACACAAAAGAAGATAGTTTGAAGATTATGGGTAATAATAGTTCATGTGCCCCATTGACTTCCATAGTATGGAAAAAAATACTATCGAAATCAAGACATGTTTTCTTTTATTTATCTTGAAATTATTTTCTTACTCCATGGATGGATGGATGGATGGATAAGGGGTATGAAAAATTGTGCTGCCCAAGTACATTTATGTTAATGATATTTCAATAAGACAAAATACTAAATAAGTAATGTTTTATTTATTTTTTCCCCCAAGAAAATGAACTGTAAAAGAGCAGCGTGCTAAATGTTCTTTTTGGATTTTGTGTGCTCTCATGTCGTGTTTAATTCAGGCACTTCTTTTAGTCCACACTTCTATGATTTGCAAAAAAATAAAAAATAAATGTCTTGAATTAAATCCAGTAATGTGATATTGAGGATGGAGCTGTACTGGAACAGAAACACGCTCTTAAGCAAATTCCACACTGAACAGGTGTGAGCACATTTGGCCACCAGACTTCTCCCATGACTGTGACTTTGCAATCGTCTGGAAATGTTCCATGTCCAAAATAGCGTAATTTGGTGGCGAACACAACAGCTCTGTTTCTAACGCAGACGTCCTCTTGACAAGTTCCAGCCTAATGGTGGTCCGCCCCCTAACCCCGCATTATAATGCGTTTAATGCTCCCAATAGCTCAAGAGGCTGTCTGACCAGCACAACAGCTAGCCTAGAGGAGATAGAGCTGGAAAGGAGAGAGAGAAAGAGAGAGCAATGATTAAATGCCTAGAGTGTCCATAGTGGTTTATTAATGGCTTTTATACTTGCTTGGTGCTCTAAGCAAGCTTGCTCTCTCAAAAGTCTGCTTGATCAGAAAGAGTTAGAAAAAGGAGAAAAGAAAGAGAGCGAGAGAGAGTCAGAAGAGGTGGACCGAGGGGACCAAGGCTCTTTGATCAACATCCCTCATTAGCGTTCTTCACTGAATGCAAGTGTGGAGAACAGTCCAGGCTGCCCACACTTGTCTCAAATCTTGGATTGGATCACCGCCGCATCAAATAAATTAGACAGGGAAAAAGCATGCTGCACCATCCTGCCATCCTTCATGCCAGTTACCACCTCGCTGCTGAATGGACTGAATGGACAGCTGAAGTTACAATAAAAAACACTTAACTACATTTACATTTTTCAATTCTCTCTTTATTTTCTGCCTCATTCAGGCAAGCCTGTGCAGTATTATCCTCCAAACTGGCTACAGTAAAAGCACAGCGAGCAAAATGGGAAAAAGAACGTTCTGGAAAACAGAGCTTCAGTGGACTCCAAGGGTGTTTAATCTCTCATGGCTGGTTTCCATTCCTCCCACTAAAGGCCACCCACTGCTGAGCTACTGGACATGACAGTCACACACACACATAGAGTTTCTTCCCTTAGGAAAACGAATACTCTTTAATTGCAGCCTGTTTTAGGAGTAATTGGAAAAGGAAGTGGAGCGATTGCTAGTGTGTAGGATAAGTCCAGCTGGATAAAGAAGAGCTGAGGGGGAATCGGGTACAGATTATTGTCAGAATTATGGGGAGGAGGACACACTCCCACAGGCTGACCTCTCACTGTCTGATTCACTAGACCCCCCTGGATGGATAAGTAGAAGAGAATGGTAATAAAATGACCGTGATTTTAACGGTAAAAGACTGTAAAAATGCTTTGGCTAAAAACTGGTTAACAGAAAGTTTCCATATTATATACGCTAAATAACTGTAATCTAACCTTACGTTTACAATACAGTAAAAAAACGTTACATTTACAGTTTTTGGAAGTGAAAAACAAGTTGTTGTGTAATTTACAGTGGAACAAAGTAAATTGGCATTCCCAGAATTATGTGCGTGCACTTCACATTTGATATATTTTCCTTAAAACTAAGTTTCTTCTTAGTTAGGTTATGTCACATTTAATGTTGTTAAATGAATGTTTATTGTATTTTTTTAATTTCATGTGTGTTACTATGATGGTGTTTAGTGTTTGTGTGAATGACACTGTGCACCATCTATATATTAGTAATGTCCTTTTAAAAGCTGCTTGTGATGAGCTTTGATTCATCATGTGACTCTCATCACCACTGTGATTGGTGGTTGTCAGTATATATCAAAGTTACTTAACAGATATTAGTAGGCCAATTTCAATAGGTTGGTAATTTAACATTATTTCAGTTTATGAAATACAGTTATTTACTGTAAATTTTAATTAAATCTGTAAAACCTAAAATGTTGCTATTGGCTATATATTTAGCTATTGGTATACCATATTTTGGTAAGGTAAGGTAAAGGTTAAGGTAAAGTTCTGGTAACCACAGCTGCCTTTTTTTACCGTACATTTTACAGGGATGTTGTATTTTTTCAATAACCATTTTTTTAATTAATGATGAAACCGTAATAGACAATGTATACAGACAGACAGACAGACAGACAGACAGATAGAAGGATAGATTAGGCTATATTACATATAGTCATGCCAATAAAGCTGTTTGAAATAGAAAACAGTAGTAATAATAATATATACTGGATTGAGGTGAGGTCTCATGTGTACTATATGCAGACTGTTCCCTCACAGCAGACATCTCTGTCCATTTACTTGCATGCAGCAGAGCAGAGACGTCATGCTCCACTGCTCCTTTCCCACCTCTCTAAGAGAGACAGCTGCAGGGGAAACAGAGAGGAAGAGCCGCCACACAGACATACACCTATAGACACGCATATACACACATACATTTACACCCTCACTTGCTTCCACAGCTACAAACACAAGCCATTACTGTCCATCTGCCTCACTGACAGGTGAGCTGTGAGGGCAGGCCTGAGTGGAGCTATACTAATGAGTGTCTCTCTCAGCTCTACACAGGGGCCACTGGGTTCTCCACTCTTAATGGTAGAGCTGCCCAATTAGCCACCATCACTTCATACACCGCACCCCTGACCTAACATGGCTCCTTTACAAGGCAAATGGGAAGACTACAGTTCCCAGCAGCCCCTCTTGATCATCTTAAGCTTGTTCACACAAGCATCCTTAAAGAAATAAGAATGGTAAAAGTACCAGGTCCATGTTGTAGTTATGAGGTAAACTATTTACAAATAAGATATATTTTTGAAAATGTGCACACATTCATTCTTCGTATGTCTAATATGTAAAAAATAAAAACGTTGTCACGTGAAATTCAGTTATGAATCATGTAAATAATGTAGTGCTAGGGAAAAAACAATCGCGATTAATCGCATCCAAAATAACAGTTTGTGTTTACTTAAATCTCATCTGTTCTGGCTTTTGATTAGATTGATATTGGTAGATTTTTATATTTATTTATTATTTGGATTGTATCAGGTCTAATGTGTTTATATTTTGTATCTGACTTGTTTCTTTGTATGCTTTCTTTTTATCCGCACATTGTTTTACTGTACAGCACTTTGGCGTAACTCTGTTGCATTTAAATGTGCAATAGACATACAATTTGACTTGACTTGACTTGACTAATATATGTTTGTGTACTGTGTATTATTATGTATATATAAATACACACACATACATGTATATATTTAAGAAAAATATGTTATATTTTTATTTTTTAAATGATTTATATATAAGATAAATTATATATACACATGCAAATATTTATTAAATATACACATGCATGTGTGTGTATTTATATATGCATAATAATTATACACAGTACACACACATATATTATGTAAAACACAAACTTTTGGATTAGATTTTGGATGCGATTAATCACGATTCATTTTTCCCCAGCACTAAAATTATGCCATATTTTAATTCAAATTCAAAACGGTGAAATGTCATAAAAATGTTGAGTTGTTTGCATCACTGGATATTACCGTCGGTTGCTGAACGTTTCTATATAGCCTTCATCTTACAACACACTTTTTCACTGCTATAACTAAAGCGTTGCATTGGAATTCACACTAACAATAAGCCCCGCCTTCTTTGATTTGATTGGCCATCTCGCTCATTCTGACAGTGACTGTTAGATCACTGAGGCAAACCAGCCTAAGAATGTAACATTTTGCGCCGCCATGTTTCTACAGTAGCCCTTAAGGATAAACTGCTCTACAGAGCGCTAGCTACTCTCTGCTGTCTTAGACGACGACATCTTTGTCCTGTGTTGGCCACCATAGCTTCTTTATGTGCTTCGAAAGGGAGGGGTGAGTGGTGGGCGATTGCAATTCGCAACTTCATCGCTAGATGACACTAAAATTTACACAGTGCACCTTTAACCCTGTTTAATGCTGTGTTTCATTTAAAGAGGACTGTGATTTACAAAATGTGGGTGAGATATATTCAGCCATTGTGGAGAAATTTGGATAAAATATGAGATTTAACCAGACAGCAACATAGTGTCAGCCCAGATCCGGCCCACATCTGGTACGTGTTGAATCCACATGTACCAGATGTGGCCCGGATCTGGGTTGACACTATGTTGCTCTCTGGGAAAGGGAAGGAAAAATGTGAAAGAGATGCATAAATGAAAGAATAAATAAAAGTCTTGATGTTTAATTGACAATTTTAGTGTTGAATGTATGGCTTTGAATTTCTAACTTGCTTTTCGAGTGAACAACAGGACAGAATTCAAGCATGAAGGATTTCCAAACAGTCTCACAAAAGCTCCAACATGTCAGAACAAAAGCAATCAGACGCATCAGACCACCACTCAGGACAGCGTATCTGTGTTGGGTCTTTAATGTGATGCATTTCAAAGCCTGACAAGCACAAATGGTGTCTGTCTTTCTCTGATGGCTGTCATCACCTGTCTGCATAGGATGGCCTCAATACAAAGGTCAGAGGTCAGCCATCACCCACGAAACGGCGAAATAGACACTGGAAATTGTCGGTGTGAGAGTGATGCCGTCCGTGGAGAGGGATCCATCACAAAAATGCCACCATCTCTGAGACCAAGCACCAACAGCGGTAAGGGAGCGCATTCTACGTGTGGTGTGACGATAAGCAGACTGGCAAACGCACAGAGGAATACTTTTGCTCATTTTTCACACGATTCTCATAAATCTGCCAAGAACAAAATGAGAGAGAGAACAAGTTTTTGGGAGAGAGAAACATGCTACTATAGAAGGTTTACTCTACTGAAAGATGTTGTTGAGTGTTGACAGTGTGCATATGTGTGGAAACATGAGACAGGAAGAAGCAGTGACAGATAAGAATACAAAGAGAAGGAGACAGAAAGAGAGAGAGAAGGGGGGAAGGGAAAGACATGGAGGGAGAGTGAGGTGGCAGAGGAAGAAAAGAGATAAAGGATAAACAGACAGGTAAGAGTAAAGTAGAAACTTTGAACAGCTATAACTTACTTTTCCCATAGACAAACCCAGATGCTCTTACCAGACTTTTTTGCTGAATTTTCTTCAATGTGAAATTATTACGTCATTTCGAAAATTAGGGATGGACCAATTATCTTTGATACCAATAAGATGATAAGTATTTTCCTAGAATGGCTATATAATCAATAAATGGCTGATATATACAGTTTTGCTCAAAAGTTTACACACGCCTTGCAGAATCTGTGAAAATGTGAATGAACTGAGAAATCAACTTTCCTTTGAGCCTTTGGTATATAAAAGTTCATCGTGATATAAGAATATCCTGTAAGTTTCAGAGATGAAAATGTCCTTGTTAGTCAAAGAAAAGCTTTTATAGACACCAGGCCCAGAAAACAAGAGCTCTCACAATATGTCGACTACTGACGTAATAGGACGCAGAAGCACTGCCTCAAGCCCGCCCACCGACTCGTGGAGCTAAACAGGTCGAGCAATAAACATGGCGGTTCCAGCTCACGTGCATAAGACATTGCGTTTGTTTGCTTCATTTCACCGGGGAATCGATTGTAAACGAGATACAGGCTGGATTTGCAGACATATTGAGATTTAAACACAATGCTGTGCCTTCTATATTGGATCCGACAGGAACGGTGCAACACATTTTTGTGAGTAAAACCTGTTTTTTTATATGTGTTAATATTGCATTGTTACAGATCGTTTGATATCTATTGATTACATACCTTATCACGCTGTCACAGGCTGGAGAAGGTGTTATTGGTTAATTCGTGATCAGACTCTGACTTGTAACGCCAGCTCGCAAAGGCCAAAGTCCCGGGGCTATGTGTTTTTTAGACGTGCTGTCACCTTTTTTGCGCACACGTGTGTGTGTGTGTACGGTTTGAGGTTATATTCACTGATGATCGTGCGAAGTGATACAGAAATAAAATCCCAATCAATTCACTCTAAAAAAAAAGGTTCTATATGGCACCAAAAATGGTTCTTGGCTCGTATTCATAGGGGAACCTTTTTTAGTGCTATATAGCACCAATTTTGGTGCTTCGGTGGTTCTTCAGAGGTTCTTCAGAGGTTCTTCACCGGTTCTTTGACTAAGGTGCTATATAGCACCTCTGAAGAACCGCTGAAGAACCACAGAAGCACCAAAATTGGTGCTATATAGCACTAAAAAAGGTTCCCCAATGATTACGAGCCAAGAACCATTTTTGGTGCTATATAGAACCTTTTTTTTTTTAGAGTGTAGCAGGTGGATGAGAGATGAGAGTCCTGAGAGCGTTTCTCCAGATGCTTTCAAAACAATCCTCACATGTACTGAGGGGAGCTGAAGCTCATTAAATATGCAAATCTTATCCAATCATAGCCGTGGGCGTTTACTTCCAAGTCTTCAGTGCGGCACGCCCATCAAAACCGACCGTTTTTCAGAGAGCCTCAAACCCATTGCAGAAAATAGCCTATTACCTATTCATTATGATGTTTCTGAATGTAAAAAGCACGCAAACGTCATAAGTTGACTTCAGACAACAGCATATATAAAAAAAAAGCCAGTTCATTACACCTTTAAACAAAATAATAAAATTATTTGTATTTAGTACTGTTGTGAATAAGATATTTTACATAAAAGATGTTTACATATAGGTTTTTTTTAGTTTTTTTGTGATGGCTGTTCCTTTGATTGTCCTGAGCAGTTAAACTGCCCAATGTTCTTCAGAAAAATCCGGTCCTGCAAATTTTGGTTTCCATCATCTTTTACATATCATGTTTAAGCCCTTTCCAGCAGTGACTGTATTATTTTGAGATCCATCTTTTCACACTGAGGACAATTGAGGGACTCAAACACAACTATTAAAAAAGGTTCGCGGAAATCAAGCCTTCCAGGAACATTTTGGAAATATTCATCCTGTTCAAAAGTTTTCACCCCCAAGCTTTAAATACATTTAGGTGTCACAACATTATAATCACAGTATGAAAATGTATATTCATTTTGAAATGTATTTACCTTTAAGATTTATTACATGTTTTCGAAGATGAACTTTAAGTATTAGATAACGGCAGTAGTCATTTAAATGTAAAAGTAGGGAATTATGCATGCACAATCAAATACTGAAATTAAATAAATTATGTGTGTGTGTGTGTGTGTGTGTGTGTGTGTGTGTGTGTGTGTGTGTGTGTGTGTGTGTGCGTGCGTGCGTGCGTGCGTGCGTGCGTGCGTGCGTGCGTGCGTGCGTGCGTGTGTGTGCGTGCGTGTGTGTTTGTTTGTTTTTGTGATTTATGAGGACACAAATTTGTATAATGACACAGGTATTACACTGGTATTACCGTGTAAACATGAAATATGAGGACATTTCATATGTCCTCATATTTAAAATAGCTTTTAAAACATAAACAATGTTTTATTAAAAATGTGGGGTAGTGTAGGGGGATAGAATGTACAGTTTGTACAGTATAAAACCCATTACTCCTATGATATGTCCTCACTTAGATAGCATAGTGTGTGTGTGTGTGTGTGTGTGTGTGTGTGTGTGTGTGTGTGTGTGTGTGTGTGTGTGTGTGTGTGTGTGTGTGTGTGTGTGTGTGTGTGTGTGTGTGTGTGTGTGTGTGTGTGTGTGTGTGTGTGTGTGTGTGTGTACTGCATTAATCTAAAATGGACTGATACTGCATGAATCAATAAATAACTAAATAAATAATATTAGATAAATAAAATGCATTTTAAATTATTTTAATTCCTTTCATTTGGTGTTTCTATAGCTATTCGTTGTGTTCATTTTCTATATAATTTTCTATGTACTATACCCTCTCGGTCGAAAAAACCTATAAATAAAGAATAGAAAAAAAAGAAGAAAGCTAAAACAGTAAAGGGATGGAGAAGGGATGAAGGAAAGAGAAAGGGAGAAAGGATATAGAGACAGAAGGAGATTGGCCAAAGCAGGGGAATTACGGGCACACTTTGCCTCAGCTTTGATCATCATCAAAGGATCACAGGCTTCCACACTGACACATGGAGGGATTCAGCAGGACAAATGTAACAGTTTCACTCTTATCTTGTCAGCATGTGTGTACACGTATGTGTATGCACAGGTGAGGCTTCCTCACAAAGTATTTCCAGTCAGACTCTCTTCCCAAATGGTTCGGAGAGACACTTGAGATCTCCTGATGGTAGTGGAGATGCTGTAAACTTCCTTCCCCTCAACCAACCACCTTCCCAAAGACCTAGTGGGGTGTGAAATAGATCCAGGAGCCCTCAGGTGAGTGTTAAACCTGCCAGAAGGGAAAAGTACATAGACAGAGAGGGGTACCAACCATAAACCTGGACAGTTAATAGCCTCTTTATTTATGGACACAAACACTCTGTTACTGGGGAAACGGAATGACCGTATGTGGGGATCCGGAGTGTAAAAGCACTGTAGAGACGTGTGTGAATGTTTGCGAAGACATTAAAGGCAGCCTGTGACTCTTTTAAAGGGGTGTGAGAACATTAGATTGTTTCACGGCCTGTGGACACAAACGTTAAAGAGCAATAGTTCTTACTGGTGCTCAAAAACAGGCTGTTTCCATTCTGGAATTCTTGAGTCAGTTTACAGCGCCACCTTCTTTGGTTACCTCTTTAGAGACCTCACAGATAGACGCTTGTGATAAAAAGCAAAAGTGTTTTCAAGATCTCAAGGAATTTCAATTTAGTTCCTTTAAAGGAGAAGTGGGTATTTTGTATGTTAAAATGCTTTCTTCTATCCCAGCTTGATGAAATAGTTGTGCTGTTATTTTTGTCCGAACCTCAAAGTAGATTTTTTGCTATCAAAGAAATAACAGGTCATAGTGACCAAAAAGGGGTGGAAAAAAAGACCATAAATAAACATAAAAGACATACAATTAATTTGATATATCCAGCCATTTGTGTTTAACATATTATTTTTGTATTTAATTAAATTTTGTGCATTATCTATATCTATTTATAATGTTGATAATATAATAATAACTATTATTTAATAATGTATTAATGTATCATTTATTTTCAAATTACATTCAAATAAAATAAAATAAAATATAGCTGATTTAAATATATTTCTATACTTTTTCAGAATGAAATTGTCAGCAAATAAATAAATAAATAGGAAGGAAGGAAGGGAAAAGGGAAAGCTGTTATTTTTACAAATACACAACACAAGGATTTTTAGCACAGCAATGAAAAGATTGGACACGGGTTGTAGTGAATGAGGTTGGAGCATGGAGCTTTTTTCTTATTATGTAATGTGTTTTACATTCATTGTTTTCCTTTCATTCAAGACGGGCCATTTCCTAATTTTCCCGAGCTCTATAGCATAATCAAGTGAATATCCTTTTGAATATCCATGTTTTTTTTTAAAAGAGAGAGATTATATTCTCAACGACTGCTAAATCAATGTCCACATGGCAGCAAAAAATGAATGCACTGTACTTTATTTGTATCTGCTGATGTACAAGTTGGGAAAAGCTGAAAGGAAGTTGGCGAAGCTTGTCTGAATCCACTAAAGACCTCTGTAAGGAAATGTCAGCGAAGGACAGAACCAGAAATATGGGTCGGGTCCGGTCACCGCAGGGTGGAGGCGCCTCTGGCTAGCACATCATGGCGAAACTGCGTTTTTACAGCTCTCATTGTTCTTGGTCTGTTTTTCTTTCCCTATTTTTACAACCGAAGCCCACCTCCCACCCACTAAAGCCGGGCTAGTTCGGGCCAACAACACCCAATGGTCACATCACTTTAGCTGGGAAGATACGAGAAAAGAGGATGGGAGTGGGTGGAAAGCATGAACGTGCTATGATCTGGAGGGTCTGGTTCATTAGCGGCCTGGCTCTTAGAGTCCTCCAGTCAGGCAGGCATTGATAAAGATGAAGGAACGCATATGGGCTATGTGTGCGAGTCTCGCACGGGTAGGACCAACCCGGCTGCTGTTCGGCAAAGAGGAAAACATGTCATTCCATAGGAGGGAAAATAAACATGGTGAGCGTTTGACGACAGACAGGCACACTGAACTGTCGCCAGACGAGTGGAGCACAGGCTACAGGAAACCATCTTTACCCAGACACCCGGCAGCATAATCTACTAGCCACATATGCAGGGACCTGTCATGTGACTCATGTGGCTATGTAAACACACACGCTCTGGTGTCTGCCTGCCGTTCACACAGCTGATTATGGAATGATTTTCACTAGTCCCACACGTCTCTTCCTCAATGTTACTCACATTAGTGAAGAGCGAAGATAATTGTGAGGTTAATCAGAAAATATTTTGTTTATTTTTTTAATTTGGCTGAAAACATCTTTGACATTGCAGCAGTCATTAGCAGTGTAAGAGGTCAGTGCTACATTCATAACAACCATGCTAATTGTGACAGAGGTATATGATAATTATAACAGAAATAAAAAGCTCTATAATGTGAATTGTGATTTTTTTTTAATCTATTAAATATTTCTGTGTGTCAACGCACAACACATGCTTATATTATGAAGCATGGGATTTAATAGTGATACGTAAACACATAGCAAGCAAAACACTAAGTGAAATGGAGAATAAAATCAGTTTATTAAATAATCCTTTTAGACAGACACATTAAGGTTAATCTTTATTCATGATGGGCACATTAATGTTAGTCTTTAAACTGATTTACATTTTGAAATGTAAATTAGGCCCAAAAAAAGCACACAGCACTGGAATGAGAAATATAAATTTTAAATGCTAATATATATATATATATATATATTTATTTATTTATTTATTTATTTATTTATTTATTTATTTATATTCATTTATGTTATATGCTTTTTAATTTTTGATAGTGTTGCAGCTTTTGTTTTAGTGTTTGTGTAGAGCTTATATGAGAAAAGCCGTTCAGCATGTTTTATTGTTGTTCATAAAATATATGTTCTTGAAAACAGACTTTTCAGAACTGTGCAGCTAAAACCAGCCGACAGCCTTGCGGTTCTCTTTCCTCCAGTCACATGAATCTTAGAGAAAGAGAAAAGGCCGTTGTCTGTCTGACAGCCAAGAGCCTGCAGTGGTGCTTTATCCTGAGAATAAGCAGACCTGACCTTAACCATTGGCACAGAATTCCTATATCCTTCCGATTGCTCTGGCAAAAAAAAAAAAAAAGTATTATTTTTCACCAACCATCCCTCCATCTCGCTCTTTTTTTTCAACCTGACTTTATTTCTCCCAAGTTTCGCAATGGAAACAAATCTCTTAGGGTTCTTAGAACAGACTTAGAATAGTATGACGTATAATTTGCTGGCTTAAAAAAAAAAAAATCCTTGTCACTTGTGCTTTTCTCTAATGTATGATAACCATATACAGAGCTCATGGATCTTTCTCTTCCATCCCGTAATCTCAGGAACACAATTGTCTGATTGTTTCCCACCCAACTTTCCGCTGGATAAGCGCACACCTTTCTATGAACACAGAGGCTCATGCCAGAAAATGGATAAAGAAATACAAAGCAAAGAATGAAACATCCACAGAAAAAAAAAAAAAAAAAAAACACCTTCAGGGAAGGAAACCTGGAAAGAAACAAAAATGTTTATGCTGCCCTCTATAGGACATATTTATGTGTGCCTGTTACACTGCTCTCTGGAATAGTTCTAATTTCTGATTGGCCAGTTGTGCCATTGAGCAAAAGTAACTGGTAAAAGAACCTAAAATGGAGGAAGACATAAGCTAAGTGGTCCATGGAAAAACAAATTTTTAATTTGCAGATTAATAATGAATTAAATCTATGGTTGCAGTATTCATCTAGGCCAGATGTTTTCTACATTGTAATGGAATATTTAACTCTGCATTAATCTACAAGTGAAATAATAAAGTCATGTATAAGGAATATTTTGGGCTCAGTACAAGTTTAACGTAAACAATTTCCACAAAAATGAATGAATGAATGAATGAATGAATGAATGAATGAATGAATGAATGAATGAATGAATGAATGAATGAATGAATGAATGAATGAATGAATGAATGAATGAATGAATGAATGAAAAACTTTGTCACAATGAACAACTTAATGGAAGTGAATGGGGCCAATCTGTAAACATTAAAATATTTGCTGTTTCAATAGGACAGCCACAAAAGATGTGTTTAAAAAAGATTGTATTATGAAATAAACACATGTTACTGTGTAACATCATTGCCATGTCAAAGTAACACTCCCCACGTGCATCAATGAGCCTTGACCACCCATGACCCTGTCGCCAGTTCACCACTGTTCCTTCCTTGGAGCACTATTGATAGATACTGACCACTGCAGACCGGGAACACCCCACAAGAGCTGCAGTTTTGGAGATGCTCTGACCCCGTCGTCTAGCCATCACAATTTGGCCCTTGTCAAACTCGCTCAAATCCTTACGCTTGCCCATTTTTCCTGCTTCTAACACATCAACTTTGAGGACAAAATGTTCACTTCAAATCAAATCAAATCAAATGACTTTATTGTCACACAGCTATATGCACAAGTGCAACAGCAGGTGAAATTCTTGGTGCAGTTCCGAGCAACATAGCAGTCACGACATGACATGTACAACATTTAAAGCAGCATCAGATTACACATCTGATGCGCCCACAATTACTCACAGCACAGTAAACTCTACAATAAACAATAAATAATTTACACAATGTGAGTGTAGTTCTCACAGCTTTAACCAATATACACATACTTACAATATACATATACTTTAAACAATATACACTAAACATACATTAAACAGTGTACATTAAGCTATAATAATAATAATATACAATGTAAAGTATACATTATTATTCACAGTAGAGATCCAATTATGTACAATAGGTGCTATATGATAAATGATAATAATAAATGATACATAAATGTGTATATAATGTGTGTGTGTATCTACAGTGGGTTGTGCGGAGTGATATTCTGTCCAGAGTGTGTTATGATCCTGATGGATCAGGAGTTAAGTAGTCTAATTGCTTGTGGGAAGAAGCTGTTCTGGAGTCGGCTGGTGCGTGTTCTGATGCTGCGGTACCGTCTGCCTGATGGCAGCAGTGAGAGCAGCCCATGGTTCGGGTGGCTAGAGTCTCTGATGATCCTCTGAGCTCTCTTCACACACCGCCTGGCGTAAATGTCCTGGAGGGAGGGAAGCTCACCTCCGATGATGCAGCTGGCCGTGCGCACTACCCTTTGCAGGGCTTTGCGGCTGCGGGCGGTACTGTTGCCGTACCAGGTGGTGATGCAGCCAGTCAGCAGGCTCTCGATGGTGCAGGTGTAGAAGCGTGTGAGGATGTGGCGGTTCATTCCAAACCTCCTCAGCCGTCGCAGGAAGAAAAGGCGCTGATGAGCCTTCTTCACAACGGCCTCAGAGTGGACGGACCATGAGAGTTCCTCTGTGATGTGGACACCGAGGAACTTGAAGCTGCTGACTCTCTCCACCGGTGCTCCATCGATAGTGATGGGGCGGTGTTCTCTCCCATTCCTCCTGAAGTCGACCACCAGCTCCTTGGTCTTGCTGACGTTGAGGGAGAGGTTATGCTCCTGACACCACCGTGTCAGAGTGTGCACCTCCTCTCTGTAGGCTGTTTCATCATTGTCAGTGATGAGACCTACCACTGTCGTATCGTCAGCAAACTTGATGATGGTGTTGGAGCTGTGGGTTGCCACACAGTCATGTGTGTACAGGGAGTACAGGAGTGGGCTGAGAACACAGCCCTGAGGGGCTCCAGTGTTGTGAGTCAGTGATGAGGAGATGTTACTGCCCATTCTGACCACCTGGCGTCTGTTTGACAGGAAGTCCAGGATCCAGCTGCATAACAGGCTGTTTAAGCCTAGAGCCCGGAGTTTAATGTCAAGTATGGAGGGCACAATGGTGTTGAATGCTGAGCTGTAGTCCACAAACAGCATTCTCACATACGTGTTCCTCTTTTCCAGGAGGGAGAGAGCAGTGTGTATGGTGGATGAAATGGCATCATCAGTGGAGCGGTTTGTGCGGTATGCAAACTGCAGTGGGTCCAGTGAGGGGGGGAGAACAGAGCAGATGTGGTTTCTGACTAGTCTCTCAAAGCATTTACTGATGATGGGGGTCAGAGCAACAGGACGCCAGTCATTTAAGCAGGTGGTTTTTGACTGCTTAGGTACAGGAACAATGGTGGACGTTTTGAAGCATGTGGGGACCACAGATAGGGAGAGGGACAGGTTAAAAATGTCCGTGAAAACTCCAGCCAGTTGGTTCGCACACGCTCTGATCACGCGGCCGGGAATGCCGTCTGGACCCGCAGCTTTACGGACGTTCACCCGCCAGAAGGATCGGGTTACATCCGCTAAAGATACGGAGAGTGCACTAACCTCTGTATCTTCAGCCGCAAGCTCTCTCTCGCGCGAGGGCGGTGTTAGTTCCCTCAAAGCGAGCATAAAAGGTGTTGAGCTCGTCCGGGAGAGAGGCAGCGGTGTTCACGGTGGAGTTTGTGTTCCCTTTATAGTCCGTGATGGTGTTAATTCCCCTCCACATGCTTCTGGAGTCGGTGGTGTTGAACTGTCCTTCAATCTTGTCCCTGTACTGCCGTTTTGCTGCTCTGATGGTTTTCCGGAGGGCATAACTTGCTAGTTTATGCTCCTCCGCATTACCGGAGTTAAAAGTGAAGGTCCGCGCATTGAGTGCCGCGCGAACATCCCCGTTTAGCCACGGCTTCTGGTTTGGGTACAGCCGTATTGTTTTGGTCGGAACAACGTCATCTACGCACTTCCTGATGAAACACGTTACGCTATCAGCGTAGACCTCGATGTCGTCATCAGAGGCCGACCGGAACATCTCCCAGTCCTCGTGATCAAAACAGTCCTGTAGCATAGAGTCTGATTGGTCCGACCAGCACTGGATGGTTCTGAGGGCGGGTGCTTCCTGTTTCAGTTGCTGCCTAAGTTGCTTAGGCAGCTTAGGCAGTTGCTTCCTGCTTCACTTGCTGCCTAATATATCCCACCCGAACAGTTATTCATTTCACCTATCAGTGAATATCACCTATCACCTATCACCGATATGCCTGATCGGTGTATATATATATATATATACAACCCCAAATCAGAAAAAGTTGGGACAGTATGGAAAACGCAAAAAAAAAAAAAAGGAAGTGATTTCTAAATTTACTTTGACTTGTATTTCATTGCAGACAATATGAACACAAAATATTTCATGTTTTGTCTGGTCAACTTCATGTCATTTGTAAATATGCATCCTTTCCTGTCATTCCGACCTGCAACACATTTAAAAAAAAGTTGGGACAGTAAAGCATTTACCACTTTGTAATGTTGCCATTCCTTTTCACAACACTTAAAAGACGTTTAGGGACTGAAGACACCAAGTGATGAAGTGTTTCAGGTGTAATTTTGTCCCATTCTTCCTGCAAACAAGTCTTAAGTTGAGCAACAGTGCGCGGTCTTCGTTGTCACATTTTGCGCTTCAAAATGCGCCACACATTCTCTATTGGAGACAGGTCGGGACTGCAGGCAGGCCAGTCAAGTACCCGTACCCTCTTCCTCCGCAGCCAGGACTTTGTAATGTGTGCAGAATGTGGTTTTGCATTGTCTTGTTGAAATATGCATGGACGTCCCTGGAAAAGATGTCTTCTTGAAGGCAGCATATTATGCTCCAAAATCTCTATGTACTTTTCAGCATTAATGGTGCCTTCACAAAAGTGCAAGTTACCTTTGCCAAGGGCACTGACACAACCCCATACCATGACAGACCCTGGCTTTTGGACTTGTTGCTGGTAACAGTCTGGATGATCCTTTTCTTCTTTGGTCCGGAGCACACGGCGTCCATTCCTCCCAAAAAATACCTGAAATACTGATTCATCTGACCACAGTACACGTTTCCACTGTGTGATGGTCCATCCCAGATGCCTCCGAGCCCAGAGAAGTCGACGGCACTTCTGGACACTGTTAACATAGGGCTTCCTTTTGGCACAGTACAGTTTTAACTGGCATTTGTGGATGTAACTACGTATTGTGGTACTTGACAAAGGTTTGCCAAAGTAGTCCTGAGCCCATGTGGTGATATCGCTTATAGATGAATGACGATTCTTGATGCAGTGCCGCCTGAGGGATCGGAGATCACGGTTGTTCAGCTTAGGCTTGCGCCCTTGTCCTTTAAGCACTGAAATTCCTCCAGATTCCTTGAATCTTTTAATTATGTTATGCACAGTTGAATGTGAAATATCCAAATATCTTCCTATCTTTCTTTGAGGAACATTGTTTTTAAACATTTCAATAATTTTCTCACGTATTTGTTGGCAAACCTGCGATCCTCGGCCCATCTTTGCTCCTAAAGGATTAGACCTTTCTTGGATGCTGCTTTTGTACCAAATCATAATTACAATCACCTGTTGACATCACCTGTTTCAAATCACATCATTATTTAACCATTTTACCTCATTACTAGCCCTAAATTGCTCCTGTCCCAACTTTTTTTTAAATGTGTTGCAGGTCTGAATGACAGGAAATTATGCATATTTACAAATTACATGAAGTTGACCAGACAAAACATGAAATATTTTGTGTTCATATTGTCTGCAATGAAATACAAGTCAAAGTAAATTTAGAAATCACTTCTTTTTTCTTTTTTTTTTTTGCGTTTTCCATACTGTCCCAACTTTTTCTGATTTGGGGTTGTATGTATATATATATATATATATATAATGTATGTACAAGTATTTTCATTTTCAAATAATGAGAGACAGGTGAAAATTATTGTTTGTGCCAATCAACACTAAGCCACAAATGCTGGCGGATTGAGCTTAAATTGTACCAGAATATTCGAACCCAGAATGTTCCTTTACAATCAAATCAATATTTCATGTCTATATTTGAAACAACAGTGAGGTCCATGCACACAATGTGCAGGTGAACTCAGACTAGTGTCTAAGAGTGTAAATAAGTCTCGTCAGCCTGACAGCTGGGTTTGATCTTCAAGCATGTCTTGCTCCAGTGCTGAAGTGCAGACGACAAATTTTTATCGGTGACTCCTGAATTCTCATCTTACCCTTCCTACCTTAATGCATTCTCTCTCTATCTCTCTCTAAATGCTTTGATGCTCGCAGAGTCCTTGAAAACATCCCTGCAGACTGTTCATTTGCAGAATTCTAATAGAGTTCTCAAACCGCTGAAACATTTCTTCAGTGCACCACTTCAGAAACTCCCAAATCTCCAAATTAGATATGTGCTGTAAAGGTCTATGACCTGTCTTAAGTAGAGACACTGAGGGAGAAAGATTACCAAGCTGCCAGACAACTTTTCTTTTCATTTTCTTTGCTTTCTCTTGTAAAGCTGATTTCGAAAGGCACATCAGTCAGATGAATGACAGGTGGTGTCCTTGAGATTGCGTACTTCTCTATAAAAAGTGCATTTCAGAATTACATTTAGATGAATGTCCTCATAAACTAGAGCAGGTTCTCCAACACGGTAATGGATAGATGGTGTAATGAGATGAATATTCCGAACATGCAAACAGAAGGAATGTAGAGACGAACTGGAGTGTTTTACAAGTGGATGAAGAGATGAAGTGAAAAGAAGAGACATGGAGACTTATGATGACATGAGATGAGACGAGAATAAAAACAAATTCAGGTAAGTAAAGGAGAGATGTGGATAAATGAGATAAAGACCACAGGGGGGAAACAAGGAGAGGAGTCAGAGAAGAGAAGAGACAGGAAATGAGACGAGACAAGACGAGGCAAAGAAAACAAGAAGATAAGCAAAAGGATGTGAAAATAAAGGGCATAACACAAGGAGGAGTGGAGAAATGAGAAGAGATTAGACATGATAGAGAAGTTATAGAAGAGACTGAATGAAATGAGGCAAGACGAATGAGCACAACTGTTTTAAACCGTGATAATAACAAGAAATGTCTCTTG
Organism: Romanogobio albipinnatus; assembly: GCA_023566225.1. Lineage (NCBI taxonomy): Eukaryota > Metazoa > Chordata > Actinopteri > Cypriniformes > Gobionidae > Romanogobio > Romanogobio albipinnatus. The sequence goes on along the minus strand of CM042244.1, from coordinate 42,246,640 downwards.
GGCAGCAAATCAGCATATTAGAATGATTTCTGGATGATCATGTGACACTGAAGACTGGAATAATGGCTGGTGAAAATTCAGCTTTGCTACCACAGGAATACATTTTAAAAGTTTTAAAAAGAAAATTATTTGAACCCTTAAAGGCATGACTGTTTCACCAATCATTCTTACATATTCGGGTCTTTAGCGACCCGGATCTATATATAACACGGATGGATCTCTACCTGCCGTGATAATATAAAACTCTCCTGATATTAGAGTAACATTTACAGAAGGATAAAATAAAGCACATTTCGTTACCTTTTGGAGCTTGGAAGGGTTCAGTTTGAGCAGATGTTTTATACCATCATCACTGTCCCTGTCAGAGCTCATTCCCCAGTAGGGGAGTGCAGGGCACAACCTAACGCGGGGTTAGTTGTAACACGCATGGTTTAAAACTTTCTACACATGCCAGGATGATGAAACTTAGTGTATTTACCAGTTGCCATATCAACATTATATAGAGAAAAAATTGTGGCAAAATTAAAATTACTGAACATTTATTTAAAGCTGCTAACTTTTTGCGCTCTAGCGGTTAATAAACAGAACTGCATGCATCTTGCGGAAGAAGATTGCAGCCGGAGCTACTTCTCTCTGTTTATGTCTATGGCGAGTCACGCAGGGACTGTGCTCCTCCGCAGCGGTTCCTACCAGTCCGGTCTGAAATAGTCCCAATATAAACACTTATTATGAGTGTAGCATAAGGATTCAGGGTAAGACAAAAACACGATTTGGAAAATGGATTCATGTTGTACATTCTCATTATATAATTTGTGTAAATTTTGAACATAAAAAAGTTACGGAAGTAAATTTCTTACTTAAGTTTATTTTTTATCTCAGTTTTTTGTGTTAATTTAAAACAAGACAAATCTGATATTATTTTAATCTTATATCTGTTATTTAACAGTTGAGATCGTTCTTTAATGCTGGTCTAACCAGCAGAAGACACAAGTTGTGCAGGTGGGGCATGTTGTCACACTGGTTAGAATGAGCCTCTATTAGAAATATGCAATTATATTCTATACTTTTATGAATTCTATTGAGAAATCATTAGAAAAGGGTGAATAATGACTGAGAGCCAACCCTAATATTCATTATTATTATTATGTTTTTTTAACTGTGCTATATATAGCGATGTGTTTGTTGTCAACTCAAAAATGCTTATATTTTTAATGATCAAAAAATTCCATTATTTTATTTGAAAAAGTTAATTTTTTTTATTATATCAGGTAACATTTTAAGCTGTCATTTGGTCATGTTACAATGTACCCCACCTATGGGACACGTTGTCAAATTTCACTTCCATTCTTTCGGGGTAAATCAAGAAAAAAGTATACACTGTATTAATGAAACAAAACCACATAATTGTACTAGACATGTGTGAAATTAATGTGGGAAAAAATACTCTGAACCCCAAGTGGATTTACACAAACTGAGAAAGTCAAAAATCGTTAGGTTGTGCCCCGCTCTCCCCTACATTTAGCATCTGGCTCATATTCGCGATCTCAAACATATTCTCAAAACGATCATTTAACTTCTAAAATAAATATTTTGATTACTGACAGCTTCTTCACCAGATCCACCATCAACTGACAGCGACACTAATATTTGATTGCATTCATGTCCATATTACTACTACTAATATTTTTTTATATATATTTAGGGTAGGAAATTTACAAAATATCTTCATGGAACATGATCTTTACTTAATATCCTAATGATTTTTGGCATAAAAGAAAAATCTATAATTTTGACCCATACAATGTATTGTTGGCTATTGCCACAAATATACCCGAGCGACTTATGACTGGTTTTGTGGTCCAGGGTCGCATTTATAATATTATAAAATACGCAGCTTTGGTGAACATAAAATACTTCTTACAAAAACATTAAAAAGCCTACATACCCCAAACTTTTTTGTCAATATCAATCTGTTTCAAAGATATTGTATATATTACAAATCTAAAACAGACATCAATAAAACATAATAATTCCCTTAAAAGCTGCATTTCAGGTGAGACGAGAAGGAAGAAGAACAACAGTGAGGTAACAGTATATCAGTTGTAGCTGAAGAAACATTCACACATTCAGTCTGTGTTTACAGCTCACTGGCAGGTGTGAGGAGGAGTTTCTCTCTGTTTCACACTGGCTCTTCACCACCACTGATCCCACTATGAGATGGATGACAGAGTCAGCTGTGGCCCAACATCAAACCCTTCTACTTACCAACTGCGTAATAATCACTGAGTGAATATTTCTCAATGCATGTGTGGTGTGTGTATAATTAGGAGTAAACAGTTTTGCTTGAAATGACACAGCTGTGGTAACTTGGGGACATGTACTAATGCACACTACAGTCCCATCGATGCGTACCAGCATCCCACCAAACAGTGACTCTTTCAGCCCAGAATGAAGCTAAAGAAATCCTGAATATGTGAGCATGGCTCCACCTTTCTCTCCATTCATCACAGAGGTAAATAAATACCGGAGCGAATTCCTTCGGGGACCGGATAGGAACAGAGAGAGAGATAGAGAAAGAAAGCAAAATGGAAAGTGCTTATGTGGAATGGGATCCAATTTAAGCAGGAGAGGGAAACCTCTGTCGGATCTCCCCAAATCCCTGGCTTTGTTTACTGCCTCTCTGTAGCTCGACTTGAAAAAATATACATCTCTTCCGTCACAGACTCCCCGGTGGGCTTCTATTGCTCCCCGAGAGGAGGTCTTGTTACAGGCATATGCCCACAGCCGTGATCTTCACAGAGCCCCAGCACCTGCTCTGAGCCTCCACTTCCAGCCGTGTTCCTGTGCACATGCTGAAGTGGAAATCCACATCGTTTGCGCTGAACCATGCTCAGTTTCTAGGTGTCAGCCATAAAGCACTTTGCACCGAGATTTCATGCCTCAGAGAACAAATATTGTGGTCTGATGCCGTACGGAGAATAGCGAACACGTCACTCTAGCGAACTCTAACCCATGTCTGAAAGCATTTAGTGAAAAAGGGAAAGTTTGCATCTCGCTTTTCACCCCAAAAAGAGAAATGTACTTTCATGCAAGCAGGGCTTTTAAGATTCAAAAAGCACCATAAAAACAACATAAAAGTTAATGTGAATTTTCTAAAGCAATATGTTTACTGTGTGGAGAACAAGCAGAAATTTGTCACAAACAAACAATAAATTATTATCGTATAGACATTTATAGCTGACCATTTTTGTGAACTGAATCAAAGATTAATTGAAAAAAAACAAACTATGCTTACAAATTAGACATTACTACGTCTCTCATCACTGTGTTATTTTCTAATTTTTCAGTGCATAATGACTTGATACAGACGTTTTGGAATATACCGCATGAGTAATACTGATTAATATTGTGATGCTTTGATGGTGCTTTTTGAAGCTTGACAGCCACAGCCAGAATATTGAGGAAAGAGTGAGTAAACAACAATCCCTTTAAGCACCAGGAAGTTAATAATCAGCATTTATTTTTACTTCTAAAAAGTCTGAACTAATGAGATAGGTAATTAAGACGACAACATCCTACAGCTTGGTGGAAGTTCTCAGGTCATTTACCAGCCAAGCGTTGAGGAATGAGAGCTAAATTTTTTGCTCAGAAACAAATTAATTGAGCATACCCCTGCTTTTCATTCCAGTGTGCTCACAGCCTGCGATGGCAATAAGGAACAATGGCAATGAAACCCAATCTCCAGGATGCCTGCAGGTCCTAGTGTTGAAACGTGTAGCTGGCCCGCTACTTTACCCCACTGATCAAGCAGATGAACAAGTGCTGGCTTTGTTTGGGAAGAAAAGGGGGGCCTGAGATTTCATAGAAAGCCACTGGCACACAGAGGCATGCGGGTAGGTTAGCCAGAGAGGTTTGAGTTTCACTCCTAAGTGCAGTTGTTTTGCCTCGATTCACCATGTCTGCCCATAGCCACACTACTGTTTTGACAGATCAACACATAATTTTTCTCTTTAATCTGCATCATAAATGTGCTTTTATAGACCTTATGCACAAGAGAAACGGGCACGCAGCCATCTTTAGAATTTTGTCTTTGAACTTAGATAGCTCTGTATATTTCTATGGCATCACTGTCGAAGAGAAATTAGCTTGTGAACTAGATTTACTTATTGTGGGCATTATAGCTAATGTTTGTCAGGAGACCGGGAGGATTTTAAAACGATCTTACCTTCATGCTGTGTAAATTCCAAACGGAAGACAGAACACAACGAGCGCAGAGCTGAAATGGGCGGAGCTACATAAGGCCTATAACTAAATTGTTTTGTTGATGGCACTGAAAGATAATGGCACAGTTACATTTGTTTCTTGCAGCAGCTTTATGAGGTGTATACTTTTTTGTGCTGTCCCGCTCTCATTTTATCTGTCTTGATTTCACATTATAAATCATAGGCCTGGTGTCACAAACAGGGCTTAGATTAAACCACGATTAGGCTTTGGTTCAATTACACTGTAAACCCATGCGCTCAAAATAATTCATTCGTTTGAGTAGAGCCAACTCAAATTAAACAAATCGGTTTAAACAAATGAACTTGTATGAGTATTTAGAGCTTTCTATTTCTTTTGAGTTCACAAAACTGACACATTTTAAGTTATCAAAAAATTTTCATTGTTTTGAGTTTTATGAACTTGCTTCTTTTCATTTAGACTAACTTAAATTTAACTGAAATGCTGCCGAAATTTCCCAGCATGCTTTGCCACTCAAAAGGGACAGTAAATGACACTCAAAAGGGACAGTAAATGCCAAAAGTAAGTGTTATATAATGTTTTTTTGTGCAAGATTAATGGTAAGTGGGAGATTTAGTCGCGTTTAATGTTATGTTATGCTAGTTTATGAGTTTATGTTAGGGTTTTTTTTGTTGTTGTTGTTTTTTTGTTTTTTAGGGTTACCATCATGGTGACAAGTAGAACATGAGCTTGGTTTGAGAACAGATAAATTTTAAATGTATTATATTGCTGTCCTCAATCAGCAAGTGCTATGCTATGCTAATGCTTCCAAAGCATTGTGTAACCATTGGTGATGTATGTCTCAAGACCGGTCTCGAGACCACTTTTACGTGGTCTCGGTCTTGTCACGGCCTTGACGGTCTTGGTCTTGGTCTTGTCTTGGTCTCGGACCTCTCGGTCTTGTCTAAGTCTCGCTGTCTCAGAACGATTTAGCAATACAATATCCACGACAATATTTTTTTTTTTTTTACGACAACACAACGTTCAATAATGCACCATTAATATTATTTCGCGCCTCTCATTTTTTCCAGGCGCCGTGAGGTGAAAAAATCACCCAAACACTACGTGTGTTTTTTTCTACTCCGTTAATAAATCTTGTAACTTCGTTAGCAGAGCAACATCAATCGTTTTTCGGTGGTGGAAATCCATTAGCTACTAAAAAATGTATTTGCCATTGAGGAGCGCAGTGCATGGTTGCATAGCAACGACAGACGCCACAGGAAAATCAGACCGAATTTTACTATAATAAAAGATAGGCTAACGTGCATTGTAAATGTCAGTAATGTATATTTTTTATAAAAAATATTTAAAGGCTGAAATATGTGAGGTTTATTTTTTTATAAAACCTTTTGTCAACTTTATTTGAACTTGTGTATGTTAGATAACATGTTGCAAGACACTCCTTTACAATCTGGCCATCATTTTTAATGTTATTAATTTAATGTTTATGTAAATAAAAAGTGCATATTGATGCTAATTTAATTTGTTATTTACTGGTTTTCGACATAAAACTTAATTCAGGATTCTGTGATATATACTGTAATAATACTGTATCCTAAATTGGGGATAATTCACCTATTTCATATGCTGAAGTAAATTTTCCCCCTCCGGTCTCGACTTGGTCTCGGTCTTGATCTCGACTTGGTCTTGGTCTTGAGTTGGTCTGTCTTGGTCTTGGTCTTGGTCTTGTCTTGGTCTCGATACCCTCTGGTCTTGGTAGTGTCTTGGTCTCGGTTTAGGCGGTCTTGACTACAAGTCTAGTAACCAATTAGCAAGGTGGCATTTATTGCTAGTTACAGCTGGTCAAGTTTCCACTACTAAAAACGTGAGATTACATGACATTTTTAAATTAATTATTAATTAGCTTACTCAAATACAGTATTTCAAGTTCAGAGATGATTACAAAATAAAATTCTGCAATTTCTGCTTACTTAAACTTTAAATATCTTAACTTATTTTTTTGTTTCGGTTTTGCCAGCGTATTCACAGTGTGGGACATTTAGCTTTTATAAATGTGCCTTAGACAAAAACATTACTGATGTGCATCTTGAGACAAAACAATGCCACTGGCATATTTTAAGATATGCCAGTGCAAGTTGCTTTCAGTTAAAACAGTTCAAGCATGCCTTTTAGTCTGACAGCTTAAGCCGTATGTGAAACCGGCGGAGAATGTGATATATTTCAGAATAACAAGATTAGGAGATTTATGTTAAAACAAAACATTTGAAAACAACAGCATTTACTGCAGTCTACGTCAGGTAAGGCTGCACAAATGAGACTGGAAAGAACTTTAATAACTTAACAGTAAAACCTCCCTTACAAGACTGGATTTTAAATAATATTTCGATTGTATGCATATTTACCACCAAAGCATTATATTTACTATTCACACAGGACACGTTTTTGTGTGCACTATTTTTAATTGTTGGTCCAAGCAATGAACGTTTTTGTGAAATGTCTTGCATTTCCTCCTGTTGCCACTTTCACACATGAAACCTGTTCAATTGCTGTAAAATTGACATGTAACTTTTCCCCTAAATGCACCACATCTGCTATTCACACATGCAACTGCTTTCAGTCTTGTATCCATATTGCTACCATTCACACATCAGCACCATAAAAACTCTGTGATGTCAATTGCCGGAAATTACCTTGTATAACAGCTGCGCTGGAAATATAGTAAAATAGTGAAAGAATCTTTTAGTGCTCCAGTAATCTGTAATTTGTTGACTAATTTCTTCAACTTCTCGGATGGAAAGAAGCTCTTTTATTTCAGCGTCCGAATTGGCAATATTTCTTTCCAAAATGTCATAATCATGAGCATCACAGGCTTACAGCCAAACACCCTGCTTGCAGTTACACTAACCTCATATGAATTCAAACCATTAATCACACTTGATGTTGTATTAGACAAGGCTGTAACCATGTCTTGAACATTAGGGGGGACCAAACTTAGCTTTTTTTAGGGGGGGGGGGGGGGGGGGGGGGTCTTTTTATTTAAGTAAATTAAGTAATTAGAGGATTAAAAGGGATTTAAGAGAATAAAGAAATAAGAATGGTAAAAGAAGTGTCTGGTCTAATTATAGCCTATACATTTGTTAAGTAATCCGTTTAAACTCTTTGCAAATAACATTTTATTTAAAAATATGCACACATTCACTCTTGTTTGTATGTCTAATATGTCAAAAATGTAAAATATATATATATTTTTTAAGTTTCTTGTCTCGTTAGACAGGCGAAGACTAAGAATGACATTGAACTAGTGATGTTCGGCTCTTGAACAAATCGTTCATTTGAGCCGGTTCTCAGCAAGTTACCGGTTGAGCCGGTTCGTTAATCGAATTGAATTGAACTTTAGTTCTGGGTTGATGACGCAGAAGCCAAAGTAGCACGTCCGACTAAAAAAGAACTGAAAGAGCCGGTTCATACAATCTGTCGAAGTTTGCCGAGGTTTACCGAGGACTCAAAAGGAACCGAACAGGTTCCAATGTGAAGGATAAATGAATTAACTGTGAACACAAACACCATTAACTTAAGTGAACGAAAGGCAATAATCAGAAAAATGCACTCACACAAATGACTTTATTCGAATGTTTCAATAAGCATTGACACAGATTACTTTATTGAATGTTTCCTTGATATAACATGACACTGAGAAATGCATAAAAAGCATAAAATAAATGCACAGTGGCATCATTGCATGATGACGTCAGGAACCTCTGAATCAGCTTTCCTTGAGCCGAACTGTCCGAAAAGAACCGGTTCGCGGAAATGAATCGGACTTTGCATAAAACAGGTTTTAATAATAAGATTCCTTTGACAGAAAGACGCAACACACACTAAACATAACGTAGATCAGACAAGGAGTGCAGGAGACTTAAAAATAATAAAATATTGGACACACAGCTGACACATATGTATAATGATGGTAACCAAGGAGACAGATGAGTGGCGGGAATCTGAACAAATAAACACGTGACAAATGAAAACAAACTGAAAGTCCATGAACTAAACTAAACATAATGGTGACCGTTACATTTAGTTACGAATGACATCATCATTTAAATGCTAGCATATTTTCAATTCAAAATGGTGAAATTACATTGCTTGATTTGCTGGAAATTTCACAACAGGTCCTCTTGACACAAAATGGAAAAATGCTGTTAAAAGTTAACGAAAAATGCGGTATGTGTGAAAGTGCCTGATGTCTTGCTAAATGACTAAATGTAACGTCTTATGCCATGTGTACCATATTTTAAGCCAAGACATGTACCAATATTCAAATACTGAATGTTATAATAAACTGATAATTATTTTCATGTTAAGGCCGATAAACAATAAATAGCATAGGGGAGCGCGGGGCACAACCTAACGCGGGGTTGGTTGTAACACACATGTTTTAACCCTTTCCACACCTGCCAGAATGACGAAACTTAGTGCATTTACTAGTTGCCATATCAACATTATTTCGAGAAAAAATAGCGCCAAAATAAAAACATCTCTGAAAGATATTACTGAACATGTATTTAACCATAGCAAAAGTAAATTTCTTACTTAAGTTTATGTTTCATCTCTGTTTTTTGTGTTTATTTAAAATAAGACAAATCCGATAATATTTTAATCTTATATCTGTTATTTAACAGTTGAGATCGTTCTTTAATGCTGATCTAACCAGCAGAAGACACGAGGTGGGATTTAAATCCCAGTTGCGCAGGTGGGGTGCGTTGTAACACTGCGTTATATATTATATTATATTTCGAATATAATATGCCATTATATTCTATACTTTTATGAATTCTTTTGAGAAACCATGAGAAAAGGGTGAATAATGTCTAAGAGTCAATGTTCAGAAATTATGAATTATTATTATGTTTTGAATTATGCTGTAGCCTATAGCTGTATTTAGCGATGTGTTTGTAGTCAAACTCAAAAATTCTTATATTTTTAATGATTAAAAAATGCCATTATTTTTATTTAAAAAGTTAATAATTGTATTTTGTTGACAAAATATTTTAGTTTGTCTTGTATATTTTTTTTATTATATCAGGTAACATTTTAAGCTGTTATTTGGTTATGTTACAATGTACCCCACCTATGGGGCATGTTGTCACATTTCACTTCCATTCTTTCAGGGTAAATCAAGAAAAAAAGTATACACTGTATTAATGAAACAAAACCACATAATTGTACTAGACGTGTGTGAAATTAATGTGGGAAAAAATAAATACTCTGAACCCCAAGTAGATTTACACAAACTGAGAAAGTCAAAAAGCGTTAGGTTGTGCCCTGCTCTCACCTATAGAATTGTATACTCAATTAAAAATATTTTAAATACTACAAATCTCATTTAAATGCTAAAGGTGATATATATACAGTATGAAAGATGAATTTTCAATTTGAGATTTGCTGAAGAATACATTTAATAGTGTTATACATTTATTTTTATTTTTTAGAATCAACTAAGTTACATAATGTCAAAATGACAAAAACAGGGGAAATTGATATGCACAATATTCAATATAAAAATGAAAATATTAAACATTTAATAATAATAATAAAAAGCAGATAACCAATGCATCCATACAAGTGTATCCTATGTAAAACGCCCCTTACACTCACCCAGCAATAATAATAACTGTACAGCTATTGAATTTTATTGTAAACTGAAGGTGATCACCACAGTAAAGGACTGCTTGTTGTTAGTCTTCATAAGGAAAAAAAGAAGGGCTGTGGATACTCAGGAGACCGGAGGAATGATAATTCTAGATGATAATGAGAAAAGTTAAACCCGACTGACACACGGCTGCGGTTGGCGGGTGAAGGAGGGGGTCACTGGGGTTCAGGTCAAGCAGACTCCGCAAAAAAAAAAAAAAAAACACTCAATGAGCTTCAGTGAGCTTTCATTTTGGTTGCTAGGAGAGGGACGGGAAATTGTGTAGAACAAACACACACATAGGTGAGGGTTTAACATATATATGAGTGCTATAGAACCTGAAATTGCATTTAATGGAAACTGTCCCACAAAAGACTGATTAAGAAATTATTAAATCTGTGTAAATGAGTGTTGAAGAGCTTGAAATATTTCCACAAATGCATACCAGCTTTATAAAATGACTGTGCACGCCGGTTAATGTGCTTACAGCACAGTTTTGAAGAGCGTAATTCACACTGACAGAGAAAAATGCGCAACGCAATGCCATGACAAATGGAAGTGACAAGTAGCAATGGAGGTGAGCATGGGCTGTGATACAGAGATACAGCACTAGAAGACAAGAGCAGATTTACCTTCACTCAAACTCTATCTTTCCCCTTCATCTACTGCTCCATGAAATCTCTCTTTTTCTTCTCGCTCTCTCTCTCCGATCAATAGCAGCCCTTTCCAGTTTGCCACAGTCCATCGTATTCTATCACAGCGAGCTAAAAATGATCTGATCTCTGCCATCGCACAAAGATCACTGGGCATTTTTCAGAGACCTGTCATCCAGCCACATCTGTTTGGTGTTTACACGTTTAGCTTCGCGAAAATGGAGCTATAAGGTCTTCCTGAGAGACTCTGAGGTCAAGGTCACAGTCTGACATACAAGCATTTCTTATTTGGCTCCGTGTTTGCAGGGTTACAAGACGTCTTTTGTGAAACGTTCAAACTGCCTTTCCTACATTGACTTACTGCAACGTATTATTTTCAATTATATAAGTTTAAAATTACCTCTGTCGTAGCCATCCATCATTTTTCTCTCTTTTTTTCACCCTCCATCATTGCAGGTCCTGCCAAAGTTATGTTTGGATCAATATGAGACTCTGGAGGAATTTTCTTGGCCAGTTTTGGACTAGCGTACAAGGTGCATTACAAATTATTGCATAATCTGATTGTGTTTTCTGGATTATAGACATTTCAAAAATGTACCCAAAAAGGTTTGCTTTGCCGCTGCGGTGCCATTTTATTCTCCGTCATTATATCTGGCATAAAATGCAATATTCCTCTGCTCGTTTTCAATAAATCAGCCTCCCTCATAACCAACATTTTATGTAAAATGTCTACCATTTCACTGCTCCCAGGCACCAATATATCTCCTATACATCTGCCGGTCACAGTTTCAATCCACGGAGAGAAAAAAAAAAACGTTTTATGTCGAGTTTTAACGTTATCGAGGAAAAAAATGCTCTTAAACCTTTCATAGTTCTGCTTATGTTTTTCCTCTTTAACAAAGCTTTAACAAGGTGTAGAGAGTCAGGCAATATTAGTCAAAATGAAAGATCTCTCAGAAAATATGGCAGTAAAGTCTCGGCATGGCAACTTAACAACTGAGCTAGTCCAGACCGCAGATCATTCATGCACAAGGTCCACCCTGTTAGGTGGAATGTGTCGTTTTTAACACGAAGAGCCTTGGAGTTACATGATTCATAGTGTTTCTTTCCTTCCAGTCATGAATAAGGTTTGTAAATTGGAAAATAGATGTTTCTCTATATTAAGAAAGAATATGTGTTTGATCGAACGCTAAGAGGCCGATATTAACGTTTCACTAAGGTAAAACATGGAAGCAAAATCCAATGCGATCGTTAATTCTGCAGACGTTTTCTGGTATGCTTCCAGGAGCTCCTTCTCGACTTTTTTACATCTGGAGGAGGATGTAAAACCACGCAGAGGGGCTCAATATGTCTGAGAAATGTTTATTTACACTTATTCAATCAAACAAGCGAGGAGGAGGTACAGCTCGGCGCTTGTATATTACATGGAGTCGAGAAAGTAGAGAGTTAAACTGAGATATGGCGTGAACATTTGCAGAACATTCCTTAAGGCTCTGCGCCATGTTACGATAACAATCAAAGAGTAGTAACAACTCACTCCCACAATCCGTCTTCACGTCTGCCGCAAGCAAGCTATTCATTACCTCCTGCCCAATGGATGGAGAGAGGGAGACAGACAAAGACAAACAGATAGAAAAATACATTAGCAGACCACACCAGGCTCTCGTAAGAGTCGGGCGGGCATGTTTCTCACATAGATTTTAGCAGGCAGAGAAAGAGAAAAAGGTGAATCTTGTTTTCATTACAGGAGAAAATTGAACTGGCAGCTATTGAGCCCCATCAATCATGAATTCCATCATGGGCTGTCAGGGTTGAGTTATCACCCTGAATGGCATTCCCACACACACAGAGGGCACCGGCTCACACCGGCACCGAAACCTTCATCTGTCTCTTCCTCTCGTTCCTCAGCACCCCTACACCCCCCAATCGCTGCTTCTTGCTTTGTCTTTTCATTCTATCATAATACCACAGTTTCTGAAAGTACTGTGAAAGTTCTGGCTTTACAATAAAAATCTGCTATTAAAAAACAGTAATGCCAATGGTTTTTGGACACTGCAATTGGATTCAATACACATTTACTTGTGTATTAAAAGTTGTCTCGTTTTTTAATGATTTAATTTCATTAAAAAAAAATAAGAAAATCATGTTTTTCTTCTATTTATGTCGCAATATACAGTTGTGGTCAGAATTATTGGCACACCTGGTAAATATGATCAAAGATGGCTGTAAAAATAAATCTACATTTTTTTATCCTTTTAATCTCCCATAAAAAAAAAAAGCAAAATTCTAACCTTTCATTGAAGTAAAACAATTGAAAGTGGGGAAATCACATTATGAAATAAATGTTTTTCTCTAAAACACGTTGCCTATAATTATTGGCACCCCTAGAATTTTTCTATGAGTAAAATATCTCTGAAGTATATTCCCATTAATATTTACATTTTTTAGCATCAAATTGTCTAGCTATGACGTCTTGTTTCACAAGAGTATAAATATGAGGAAACACAAAGGCCAAATTCCCTTAATCATTCATTACAATGTGTAAAACCAAAGAGTATACAGGGAGTGCAGAATTATTAGGCAAATGAGTATTTTGACCACATCATCCTCGTTATGCATGTTGTCTTACTCCAAGCTGTATAGGCTGGAAAGCCTACTACCAATTAAGCATATTAGGTGATGTGCATCTCTGTAATGAGAAGGGGTGTGGTCTAATGACATCAACACCCTATATCAGGTGTGCATAATTATTAGGCAACTTCCTTTCCTTTGGCAAAATGGGTCAAAAGAAGGACTTGACAGGCTCAGAAAAGTCAAAAATAGTGAGATATATTGCAGAGGGATGCAGCAGTCTTAAAATAGCCAAGCTTCTGAAGCGTGATCATCGAACAATCAAGCGTTTCATTCAAAATAGTCAACAGGGTCGCAAGAAGCGTGTGGAAAAACCAAGGCGCAAAATAACTGCCCGTGAACTGAGAAAAGTCAAGCGTGCAGCTGCCAAGATGCCACTTGCCACCAGTTTGGCCATATTTCAGAGCTGCAACATCACTGGAGTGCCCAAAAGCACAAGGTGTGCAATACTCAGAGACATGGCCAAGGTAAGAAAGGCAGAAAGTCGACCACCACTGAACAAGACACACAAGCTGAAACGTCAAGACTGGGCCAAGAAATATCTCAAGACTGATTTTTCTAAGGTTTTATGGACTGATGAAATGAGAGTGAGTCTTGATGGGCCAGATGGATGGGCCCGTGGCTGGATTGGTAAAGGGCAGAGAGCTCCAGTCCGACTCAGACGCCAGCAAGGTGGAGGTGGATTACTGGTTTGGGCTGGTATCATCAAAGATGAGCTTGTGGGGCCTTTTCGGGTTGAGGATGGAGTCAAGCTCAACTCCCAGTCCTACTGCCAGTTTCTGGAAGACACCTTCTTCAAGCAGTGGTACAGGAAGAAGTCTGCATCCTTCAAGAAAAACATGATTTTCATGCAGGACAATGCTCCATCACACGCGTCCAAGTACTCCACAGCGTGGCTGGCAAGAAAGGGTATAAAAGAAGAAAATCTAATGATATGGCCTCCTTGTTCACCTGATCTGAACCCCATTGAGAACCTGTGGTCCATCATCAAATGTGCGATTTACAAGGAGGGAAAACAGTACACCTCTCTGAACAGTGTCTGGGAGGCTGTGGTTGCTGCTGCACGCAATGTTGATGGTGAACAGATCAAAACACTGACAGAATCCATGGATGGCAGGCTTTTGAGTGTCCTTGCAAAGAAAGGTGGCTATATTGGTCACTGATTTGTTTTTGTTTGGTTTTTGAATGTCAGAAATGTATATTTGTGAATGTTGAGATGTTATATTGGTTTCACTGGTAAAAATAAATAATTGAAATGGGTATAAATTAGTTTTTTGTTAAGTTGCCTAATAATTATGCACAGTAATAGTCACCTGCACACACAGATATCCCCCTAAAATAGCTAAAACTAAAAACCACTTCCAAAAATATTCAGCTTTGATATTAATGAGTTTTTTGTGTTCATTGACAACATGGTTGTTGTTTAATTATTAATGTTGTAAAATTAATCCTCAAAAATACAACTTGCCTAATAATTCTGCACTCCCTGTAGTTCTGACGTGCAGCGAAACATTGCTGAGCTTCACAAAATAGAAAGTGGCTGTAGGAAAATATCTAAAGCATTGAAAATCCCCATTTCCACCATCAGGGCAATAATTAAGAAGTTCCAATCAACTAAAGGTGTTACGTATCTGCCTGGAAGTGGATGTGTGTCTATATTGTCTTAATGCACGGTGAGGAGGAGAGGCTCACAGATGGAGAATTGCAGAGATTAGTTGAGTCTTGGGGTCAGAAAACCTTAAAAAAAATCAAACAACCCCTACATCACCACATGTTGTTTGGGAAGGTTTAAAAAAAATCCTTCTTTCTCATCCAGAAACAAACTCCAGCATATTCAGCTGTCAGTCATGACTGGAAATTCAAAAGGGACCTGGTTCTGTGGTCAGATTAAACTATAAAAAGAGCTTTTTGGCAGCAAACCCACCAGATGGGTACCAAAACCTGACGGCCTCTGCTAGAAATATTATAATGGGCCGTGGTTGGATCTTCCATCACGATCCAAAACAAACATCAAAATCGACACACAAATGTGTCACTGAGCACAAAATGAAGCTTCTGCCATGACCATTCAAGTTCTCTGACATGAACCATATAGAAAATGAGTGGGTGAACTGAAGAGAAGAAGCACCAACATGGATCTGGGAATCTGAAGGATCTGGAGAGATTCTGTATGGAGGAATGGTCTCTGATCTCTTGTCAGGTGTTCTCCAAACTCATCAGGCATTAGAAGAAGATTCAGTTGTTATCTTGGCAAAAGGAGGTTGCAAAAAGTATTTAATAAAAGGGTGCCAATAATTATGGTCAACGTGTTTTGGAGAAAAGCATTTATTTCATAATGTGATTTATCCCCCACTTTCAATTATTTTACTTCAATAAAAGGTTAGATTTTTGTGATTTTTTTTTAATAAAAGATAAAAAGGACAAACGATTAAGATTTATTTGTACAGCCATCTTTGATCATATTTACCAGGAGTGCCAATAATTCTGACCACCACTGTATGTTTTAGCTAACAAAATTCTTAATTATTTTGTATGCATTACCTTACAGCTTTGTTGTTTTTCCTGTTTAAAAGCATTTCAATCATTATTGGATGAGAACTCAACTTAGGATGATGACATCACTGTTTTCTGCAGAGCTGCTTTATAGCTGAACTGAATTCATTTTCATAATTGATGTACTTTACACAGTTATTGAACGGAAATAAATCGACACTGAACTGATTTCAACTGAACTAGTTGTTATTGTCTTTTTAGAGCTGCTTTACAGCATAATTGAATTCTGCATTATTGAAACATTATTTTCCTGTCTATCACTGTAAAGCGGCTTTGAAACAATCTGTATTGTATTAATTGCTATATAAATAAAAGTGACTTGACAACTCACTCATATAGCGTGACAACATGGCCTGCTATTCTATTATCTTTTTTTCCCTGGGAACAAACACCCACTCTGAGAAAATACCATTGCATTAACATCTCATTCCATCACTGACCCATTGCATTTCAATCTCTTGTAGTATCAAGATCAACTTTGTCAAAATGATTCGGACAAAAGTTCAGGGAAAGTTGAAACAGTGCAACAGGGTGTGACGAATAACGCATGCTTAATGTGAATATTTTAGAAGGAACTCTTATTTTGCATTCCAACAAACAGCACACTGAAAATCATCAAACCTGCCCAAAAGAAAAGAAACCCCTTAAGGATATGTAACCGAGATGTTGGACAGTGCCGTTGATTGACAGCTAAAACAGATCCAGTCAAACAGTGGCGGGTGAAGTTTTCATTGGAAGGAGGACAATAGCTGGCAGGCAGTTCACAACCCTTGTGTTGCAGCATAGAGGTAGAATTTGGCATAAAACATACGACTCAGTCCGATGAGGAGCACATTCCCTCACACCCAGATAAATAAACAGCAGCAGTCTATAGAATCTGCACCATCTTTCTCTCTTATTACCAGCTAACATCGATTTTATTTTTCATTACTCTTTTCTTCCCCACCCGCTCAGCAGAGGCAGGTGGGTGAAAAAAGGACACAGTCAAAAATATGAAACGGAAATATGGATTTCTCCCTCTCTCTATCTCGTATTCTTTCTGCTTTTATCTCTTCCACCATTTATTCTTATTTTCCCCCTCCCCTCTACCTTTCTCTCTAATCCTCGCTTGGTCACCATCCGTTTGTGCATCTGTGTGTGTACGTGAGAGGCCCAACAGCCCTCTGAATTGAGTCGTATTGATTCGAGAGCAGACATTTTATTTCGGCGATGCATCAGCCAAGATGCACGGCATCAAAAGAGCTGAGGGGAGGCTTTCATGTCGATGGAGAGGGTGTGTGTGTGTATGTGTTACCACCTGAGATCAAGGTTTCTGTGTGTTTGTGTTTGGGCAGAGAGAAAAAAAAAAAGACACGGTGTGATGAAGAGAAGCAGTGGATGGTGAAAAAGAGGGCATAGGGTTTCAAGAAACGAATAACGATGTAGTGTTCATTTCCAACGCGCCATTATGCCCAATTATTTTAGGTTAGCAGTTAATGTCTGTGGGTGCATCCCAATTTGCAATTCAATATAATCGTCAAGATGAGGATTAGAGTATCCCAAATCATAGTACACCAAAATATAAAAAAAAACCTGGATGGTACACTCTAAAAAATAGGTTCTTTATTGGCATCAATGGTCAAATGAAGAACCTTTAACATCCATGGAAACTTTCCATTGCACAAAAGGTTCTTTATAGTGGAAAACTGTCCTTTAGATTTTTAAAAAAGGTTTTTCACTCTAGGGAAAAAATGGTTCTTTTAAGAACTGTTCACTGAAAGGATTGGGGAACCGAAAAATCCCTTTTGGAAACTTTATTTTTAAAAGTGTATACCAGGGGTGTCCAATCCTGCTCCTGGAGGACCACTGTCCTGCAGAGTTCAGCTCAAACCCCAAAAATAAATATGTGTGACATTTTTTGTTCAGTTGTACAAAATTACCCAACAAGTCCTCCAATCCATATGACCATATAGGTCATTTGTCACTACCTTTAAATACGACCCATACGAGCGATCCCTATATTAGCGCCCCTACCGGCAGCTGGAGATATGTCACTCACAGAAACTTTCGCCTCAATGCATTGTGGGTCTTCTACACTCTAAAAAATGCTGGGTTAAAAATAACCCAAGTTGGGTTGAAAATGGACTAACCCAGCAATTGGGTTGTTTTAACCCAGCGATTGTGTTGTTTTAAGCAAACATTTAACCCAACTGCTGGGTTAAAACAACCCAATGGCTGGGTTAGTCCATTTTCAACCCAACTTGGGTTATTTTTAACCCAGCATTTTTTATAGTGTATCTACTTGCTATTTATGTTAAACTCTCCAAGCTATTTGAAGTGGTTTATTGCTATAAAAGATATGGATTTTAGATGACTTCAAGACACGTACAGGTAGGAGTTCCATCTGCCTCGTAATGTAGTCAATCGTTCTGTATCTATGAATGAAATGTGTTTCAAATCGATACGGGATGCATCTCCACAGTTTTTTTTTTTAAATCTATGAAGCTAAAGGCCCTATCACACACCCGGCGCAATGTGGCGCCAGGCACGATGCATGTGTTTTTTGCTAGTTTCAGCCCTACGCAGTTATCATTTTCACGTCCAGCGTCAGGTTGTTTAAATAGCAAATGAATTTGCGCCCATTTGTGCGCCCATGGGTGTGCTGGCCTGAAAACGACGTGTGTTCAGGTGCATTGTTAGCACGTTGCTATTTTGAGGCAACTGAAATCAACTGTGCCATTGACCAACTGAAACCTGGTCTAAAGTCAATAGCGCGGTATTTTTATTTTTTTTTATTTAAAGAGCGCGGTAGTAATATGCGCCTATAAGCAGGTGCACAACGCGCGTACACTCTTCTTATTACATACAGGGATGTGCAGCAGCACACAAACATTTTTAAATATTACAAATAAATGGATTCCTCTCTGGAGAAGTGTTCCAAATTCCGCCATGTAAATATGGTGCAAGCGCAACTGGCTTTTAAAGGGAATGGGAGATGAGACTCTGATTGATTTTTTGCACGTTAAAACGCACCCATTACTCATTAAGAGAGTAGGTACAACCCTTTTAGACCATGCGCCGGGCACGCAGACCATTTTTTTACCATCGTTAAACTAGCAAAAGTGGATTCGGACACAGCCTAGTGCGCATACGTTGTAGACCATGTGCTTAGATTGTTAAAATAGGACCCTTAATCTTAAGAAATTATCAATTTTAAAGTCAATATAAAAAGTAGAGCATGCGTGACTTGATTTTATCTGTCATCACAAAATGCTTCTCTTCTGTAGTGCAAGGGCTAATTCACCCTTCGCTAAGAGTTTGATTGACAGGTAATCTGACCAATCACATCGCTGAATCTACCGTTTTGTCCGACAAAGCAGTCAGGAAAGTTAGTAGATTAACGTCGGTGGACCAGAACTTGAAAAACAGTGTTTACTGACGTCTTTCCGTGGTTGAAACATTTCTTTTAGTGGTCATTCATCTTTATTTCATGCTTATCAATGAACTAGAAGGAAGAGATGATCAGTTCACGAGCAGCTTTAACTGAGGCGCTACAGCGATCACGACATATTGAAGAGCCACAATACTCTATTTGTTGTTTAAATTTCTTTAAACAATTACAAAATTTGACTTTGTTTCATATCAAAGTAACTTGCTCTGTCCTGTCTGTCGGCGTGTTGTCAGTGTCCTCTTTGCTCTGCGATGTATTTTCTCTACGTGAGAACATGTGGGTGGTGTGAGAGCGCCATGGCTTGTCGGACATAGCAACAAAGGGGGGCGGGTCTTTGCGAACGGTCAATTTAGCCCAAAAATTATATGTGCATGCCATCCTGGGTCTTTTACGTTGAACGCGATTTCACCCAGTAGGCTACAACATGTAACAACATTCCAGTCAGATTTGAGGGACAAGTTTACAGTTTATGTCACGTTATGGCCCGTTCACACCAAGAACGATTACTATAAAGATAACTAGCGTCCACACCAGCAGACAATATCATTCTCTTTATTCTAAGTGCGTGCTTGTCTGTCGCTTTAAATGCTCAAGCTTGTTAAAGTAGAATAGATTCTGATTCGCTGTCAATGTTTTTATTGTTCATCAGCTGGAAAAAATAGTTCTGAAAGTTGCAACAATATCATTTATCTGTGCCGTTATCATTATAGCAGTGGTGTGAACGATGCTATTCTTTAATATTGAGAACAATTTTTTTAATTATATCTTTATCGTTATCGCTTCCCTCTGATTTTCCTCTGATTTTAGGGATAAGTTATGGGTAGGGTAAGTTTAGGGGGATAGGGCTATTAAATGTCTCTTTTTTTGACAAGGATCTGTTAACAAGGTAGTGAAAATTAAAAGGGCTTGGTGATATCAAGTACATTTGTTTCAGACTCAGAGAAAGTTATGACATTTTGATTAACGTTTATTTTTACTTATCTTTACATTACTAAATTATTCACAATAAGACCAGGAACGTATGCCAAGTCAATAGGGTGAGTTCTGATTTTGTGTAGCCTTTAAAGGAATGAGCTAGATGCTAATGCTAATGTGCAAACAGTCTGTGGCAAAACAATCTGATGTAACAAGGCGCAAATTTTAGGATGTAGTACAAGCAAAATATTGCAATAGTGATGTACTGGCTTACTACATATTTAAAAGTCCACACTTTCCTAATGCCAACTAGCTAAGTGCAAACTTTTAGTATGCAGAAGTAGTGTGTGAACTGAAATATAGCCTACACCCTATGCCTCAAAGATGTTGCAGTCACAACAGATCAAAGTTCTGCAGTATGTATCAAGAGTGTATCAGCATGTTATCAATTATACACGAAGAATTTGGGAGTGTGAAAAAAATGTGATATAAACATTAAAGGAGTTTTGGCTTAAGAGGGGCTGCTGTGATCTTCGAGTATCCTCATGTAAAATTCTGATTTTAATTTCCAAAAATCCCTGTCTCACCAGCGCGTCTGCCTACACAGCGCTTACACAAGACTTGTGCATGCACACTCACGCACACGTGCAAACACACATTCTGCATGGCGCCAATGGGGAAGAAACATCATCAGCCTATTAGAAAAAGCCGACTAAAGTAGTGTGCCATTCACTGAGGTCAGGAAGTATTTGACAAAGAGGGGAAGTTTTGCTATTTTACCTCATGCAGGTCAACATCACACAGCAAATATTATACCCAGCGGACTCATAAAAAAACAACCAGGCGCATTTCAAAAGGGTTTCTGACAGACTTTGACTCCTCAATGGAGATACTGATAAAACGCTGAATCTCTTGACAAGCTTTTTTTCTCTTTTGTGGTGCTTGACATATTTCTGACTGAAACAGACATTTTAGGTAGGGAATATTGATGTAGTCACAACAGCCGGTTAGCATTACTTGCTAACCAGTTTCCGTGGGAGGGACTATCTCATTCAGGGGTTATTTTGATTGGACAAACATCGTCAAAGTTCAGGATGAGTTATCCATTTTTTTGGCTCATTTACATGCAAAGAAAAATAAACGGCTATGTTTTGTCTGTGTATATCCAACGCTATCTCACGATTTATTTGTGCGTATTTGTACGAGGTGGCTAATTTGTACGAATTCGTAGGACCTCACTCATATGAATTCGTACGATTTGTCTATACTGCAGTGATGGGTAGGTTTTAGGGGCGGGTTAGGAGTAGATAATTCGTACGAAATCATACGACTTTATCACACGAATCAAAAAATTCACAAATTCATTGAATTCGTACGAGTGAGGTCATACAAATTAGCCACCTCATAAAATACGTACAAATTGCCGTGAGATTGGGTTGGTATATCTGCTAAAAGTGAGTTTTGGTAACAGACATGGACTAAAACCCACAAAACTCATCTCATCTCATCATTCTTTGGATCTTTCAATGTAACCTGTAACAGTGCTTGAACATGCTAAAATAATAAAATATTTTAATTTATTTTCAAGGATTAATTTTTTTAAGCATAATTATTTTTATATAAAATATTATTTTAATATAATTATAGTGTATAGCTACCTAAACAGAAATAAGAGCCAGAAAAGCACTAACAACACTCATGAAAATATCGAAATCACTTCAAATAAAAATGTATTATCCACTTAACATACAGGCTATCTTCCACTTAAAAAGATACCAAAGATGGCTAGCAACCAGTTCATCAGCTAGAATGCTCATCTCAATGAAGACGTACAGAACGGTGAGAAAACCAGAGAGGTGGGAGTGGAAAACTTCAGTGTGTGTGGACTCTCCTCTCCTCCTTCAGAAACCCCTCTCTCCTGCAGTTATGACACTCTCTGCAGCAGAAGGGGGAGGTGGGATAGGGTGCTTCCTACTAAGACACTTAGATCTGAGAGAACCGAGACTGACCCAGTTTACAGAGGACGGAGAGAGAGAGAATGAGGGAGGGGTGGATGAAAAAAGAGAATGAGACGAGGGATACAGGTAAAAAAAGAGGAAAATAAGACTAAAGAGGCAAAACAGTTCTCATATTTTTACATATAAACACTCTTTTTATATAATCAAACCGTAAATGCACACGGTCAGCTGAAATATTACAAGTTAACATTCAAAAATACATAAATCACAATAACCGGACTTGATTTTGTAATGTGGGATGATGTAACATATTGTATTTCATACGGTTAGATTGTGCTATTGTAAACCTGCTGTAGCTACTCCCAAAAGACTCTCACCATCATTCTTTGGTCACAAATATCACATTTGTTTCCCACCAAGGGTAAAGATGTAGTCCCCAATGTGACGAAACATTTGCCCAACTGAAGCAAAGCACTTTAAATCGACGATCAGGTGGCGACATCTGGTGGCCAGAGAGGATATTACAAGAAAATTTGAATAAGAATGTTTTTTTAATGATTATTTTAAAATAATGAATTTAACCGTTTCAACAATTAATAAAGTATATTTCATTATGAAAGCATGAGTTAGCAATACAGCCAAATTTCTATGTGAAAACTAGATATTTTATGCTTATAATAATGCTTTGGGAGAGTGGGGTAAGATGAGCCAGTGGGTATGTTGACCACCCCCTTTATCTTGGCAACTGTACACTTTTATTGTCATGTGACCATATATTTTGGAACCGCCCATCATTCCTGCCAGACTGTCAACAGGAGAAGCACATGGGAGGAAGGCACCCATTTACTTTAAAAACTGTTTTTGTCTTGTCAAAGTAAAGTTTTAGCATAACAGATGTAATGGCTGTTACATCAAAGCAAATTTGTCCAGGTCTAAAAATATTTATGATGCATGTTGGTGATTTAGCAATGTATAAAACCATGCAAATCATTTAGCTAAACATTAGCCTGGTAAGCTAATTTTGTCCAAAATGGCAGCTATGGGACAAAGTGAGCCAAATGATGTGGGGTAAATTTAGCCAGCGTTTTACAGTACCTTACCCCACCAGTCACTGTGTTAACGACTAGTTACGACTAGTTAAGTTAACTCTTTGAAGTATAAATCGGTAAATGTCAATGTAATATGCAATGCAAAAATTGTTTTTATTATTATTATTAAAAAGAAACCATGCACAAGTACACCAAATCCTTCTCTGATAAGAACCAGAATATGCTTAATATATCTTTCAATAAATAAATAAATAAAGATCCTCCCTTTTTTGTAAATTGTTGTCTTTTGTTACTTCACAGCCATGAATCATGATTTGCTACTTTATAGTCAGTTGCAATTTGCATTCAGGAGAGAGCATCTGAATGGACAAAAATCTGCATAGTGCAATAGATGTCGATTTTAAATAAATCGCCTATATCTGCAAAAAGCAAGTTCTGCAATTTAAGCACACAATGGCGTATAGATTACAAATCTAACAGACACGAAAAACTCAAATTTTAGAAAACTCTAATTTACTTTCATGAGTTCTTTAAGAGTAAAATGAGTTCCATCATGCAGTTAAACCATCTCTATCCCAGTGAGGAAAAGGAAGTTTTGAATGTGCAGATGCTTGCTGAAAGATCCTGTGGAAGTCCCAAGCTGTAATGATCTCTCTGTAACATAATGAGTTATTATGCACAGCTTCAGGCACGCTGCAAATATGAAATATGAAGAAATGTTACGGTAAAAAAAAAAAAAGAAAATAAGGAGCTGGTGAAAAAAGTGTCTCTGTGGAGTTTCTTCATATATTATCATTACATTCTAGAGAAAGAAAATTAAACTTTCATCTTGATGGGAACCAAACAAAACACAACAGCCTAATATTCAAATGACTAGTTTATATAGTGATGTTCCCATGGAGAAAAAAGGAATAAAGGAAAAAGGAAATGGTGTACTACAATAATAATAATAATATTAATAAATAAATAAATAAATAAATAAATAAACTCTGCTTTGCTAGTCTATAATATATATAGAGAGCGTAAGGATTTGAGCGAGTTTGACAAGGGCCAAATTGTGATGGCTAGACGACTGGGTCAGAGCATCTCCAAAACTGCAGCTCTTGTGGGGTGTTCCTGGTCTGCAGTGGTCAGTATCTCAGCATCAAAAATGGTCTAAGGAAGGAACAGTGGTGAACCGGCAACAGGGTCATGGGTGGCCAAGGCTCATTGATGCATGTGGGGAGCGAAGGCTGGCCCGTGTGGTTTGATCAAACAGACAAGTTACTGTAGCTCAAATTGCTCAAGACGTTAATGCTGGTTCTGATAGAAAGGTGTCAGAATAAACAGTGCATCGCAGTTTGTTGTGTATGGGGCTGCATAGCTGCAGACCAGTCAGGGTGCCCATGCTGACCCCTGACCACCGCAGAAAGCTCCAACAGTGGGCATGTGAGCATCAGAACTGGACCACGGAGCAATGGAGGAAGGTGGCCTGGTCTGATGAATCACGTTTTCTTTTACATCACGTGGATGGGTGGATGTGCGTCACTTACCTGGGGAACACATGGCACCAGGATGCACTATGGGAAGAAGGCAAGCCGGCAGAGGCAGTGTGATGCTTTGGGCAATGTTCTGTTGGGAAACCTTGGGTCCTACCATCCATGTGGATGTTGCTTTAATACGTACCACCTACCTAAGCATTGTTGCAGACCATGTACACTCTTTCATGGAAACGGTATTCCCTGGTGGCTTTGGCCTCTTTCAGAAGGATAATGCAACTTGCCACAAAGCAAAAATGGTTCAGGAATGGTTTGAGGAGCACAACAACGAGTTTGAGGGGGTGATTTGGCCTCCAAATTCCCCAGATCTCAATCCAATCGAGTATCTGTGGGATGTGCTGAACAAACAAGTCCAATCCATGGAGGCCCCACATCGCAACTTACAGGACTTCAGAGTTTGAGAAACCCTGACTTAAAGGATCTGCTGCTAATCTTGGTGCCAGAAACCACAGCACACCTTCAGGGGTCTAGTGGAGTCCATGCCTGATCGGTGTATGCCTGATATATATATATGTGTGTGTGTGTGTGTGTGTGTGTGTGTGTGTGTGTGTGTGTGTGTGTGTGTGTGTGTGTGTGTGTGTGTGTGTGTGTGTGTGTGTGTGTGTGTTTGTGTGTGTGTGTGTTTGTTTGTTTGTTTGTTTGTTTGTGTGTGTGTGTGTGTATTGGGGATATATATGGTAAAAAGCGTATGTGATGACGGGACAGGATGTATTAATTATTAGCATATTTTCACAGCAATAAAAGTCTATTGGGAGTTTCTCTCAACAAACAAGTCTGTGTGTGTTCATGTTTCCATGTTTTTCTATCCCAGTGGGGACTTCAATCTGAATGCACGCTGTTCCCTTTCAAGGGAACTCGCGCTGCGTCAAGCGCTGCGGGAACGACTCTGCGTTTGCGTCGTAAAATCAGTCCAATGGCGTGACAGGACGCCGTAGGAGGGTGACGTCATCGACCAGGAAACTATAAAGCACCCCCTGAACCAAACAGTGTCAGCTTCTGTGTCTTCACAAGCGCTCTATGTGAAATCGTTTGTCCATATATATTACAAAGTATGTGTGTCTCTCAACAATGGCGAGTCAACAGTTTAGACAGTGTGTTTCACCTTGCCCTCATTACATCACGGGTGGGGATACACATCTGCTATGTGTTGTGTGTTTGGGATCGGAGCATGCACAGTCTCGAGGGAGCTGACTGTGAGCATTGTAAAAGCTCCCCATGAGAACTCTCCGATCCCGCCGAGCGCTCTTTGAGCAGGGCGCTTCGGCTCGCGTTCCCCAGGGTGCAGGTCCCGCTGCTGCCGAGGCACAGCCTGGGGTTATGTCCTGGGTTTCGCAGAAGGATCTAGCGGAGGGGTTAGAGACGGGTGATCCCCTATCTCTGCCTTTACCCACTAGATCTGACGCTTCAGCTGCCGAGTTAGAAGCACGCTCTGCGGTTTCTTCTGCTTGCGCTGAAGCGCAGGCTCAGCATCATTCCAGTTCTGAGGAGCTGGATGTCGTGAGCCTGGACTATTTAGATGAGGTTTCGCCGCCTCATTCACACGCTAACAAGGAGCTTTTGGAGGTTGTGACTCGCGCTGTTGCCAGGTTGCAAATAGACTGGCCAGCCGAGACACAGGAGGTTCGTCAGCCGAGTAAATTAGACGAACGCTTCTTACCATCTAGATCGCAACCTCCAAAGCGGGGCTTGCCGTTTTTTCCTGATCTGCACACCGAGGTGTCTAGATCATGGATTAAACCGGCATCATTTCGGCCATTCAACCCCACAACGGCTGCATATTCAAACATTGTGGGGTTGAAGCAGCATGGTTATGCGGTGATGCCTCGGGTAGAAGAGACACTCGCGAGCTATCTCTCTCCCGAGTCTGCGTCATCGCTTAAAGCCCCGCAGCTGCCCACTAAGCCGGTTATAACAACGTCGGCTTTAGTGGGTAGGGCATATTCGTCAGCAGGTCAGGCGGCCGCCTGTTTACACACTATGGCGGTACTTCAAGCATACCAAGCCGACCTGCTGAAAGACATTGAGTGTGAAGAAGTGGGGAGGGAAACGATTGCTGAGATCAGGAGAGCTGCCGATTTGTCTCTTCAGGCTACCAAGGAGACGGCCAAATCCATCGGCCGTTCTATGGCAGCCCTGGTAGCCACGGAGAGACATTTGTGGCTGAACTTGTCCGACATTTCAGAGAGGGACAAAAAGTTTTTGTTGGACTCTTCGATCTCCCCTGCTGGCCTCTTCGGCGACTCGGTTAATGTAGTCGTCGAGAGGTTCCAAGAGTCCAAAAAGCAGATGGCAGCGTTTCACAAATTCCTCCCCAGGAAATCTCATGTCTCTGGGGCTGCTGGGCGGGAGCAGCCCCAGCCGAGTGTGTCCTCCTTGTATAGGGTGCAACAGAAGGAGAGTGTTGCTACCCGCGCTCCCCCACGGAGAGACTGGGGGCCGGGTCAGCGCTCTCAGCCGAGGTCTTCCCGAGGTAGAGCAGATCTGAGGACTGTTCTTATCTCCAGGAAGGCCTCGGAGAAGAAGTCCTGATGGCAGTTTCTGATGGCAGTTCCCTCCGAGAGGAAGCGGTGTGCCGAGGCACCCGTCTCCTCTCGGTGCCATCAGGGGGTCGTTCTGCCAATCCTGCCACCTCTGGTGCTTCAGGGCGCAGCGGTCCTCGGCAAGCGCATATCTCCACGTCCGCCCGGAAACATAGCGGCGTGGGGATGCTCGCTCCCTCCAAGGAGGGTTCAAAGTGGGTCAGTTCGGTTGCTTCCTGCCGGCTCGCCGTTTCAGGACACCGGGCTGCCCACACTACAAAATCCAGAGGCCAGCCACCCACCCAAGTTCAACGGGGTACTATCCACAGTAGTAAACTCTGAGCAGGCTCTGGTAATGGAACAAGAGGTACAGACTCTTCTGCGAAAAGAGGCTATAGAAAGGGTTCCTCCCCACAGCAGAGAGTCAGGGTTTTACAGCCAGTACTTCATAGTTCCGAAGAAGGATGGAGGACTGCGTCCTATTCTGGATCGTAAAAAAGCTAAAGTTCAAAATGCTTACGCTAAAACAGATCGTGTGTCAGTTCAGGTCCAGGGACTGGTGTGTCACAATAGACCTGAAAGACGCATACTTCCATGTCTCCATCCTTCCTCAACACAGGAAGTTCCTCAGGTTTGCTTTCGGGGGCGAGGCATTCCAATATCGGGTTCTTCCATTCGGCCTAGCATTATCACCCCGCACCTTCACAAAATGCGTGGATGCAGCTTTAGCTCCGCTGAGACTCCAGGGCATTCGTGTGCTGAACTACATAGACGACTGGCTAATCTTAGCAGAATCGGAACAGCAAGCGGCTCAGCATCGAGATGCTGTGCTCGCTCATATGAAGGTGTTGGGGTTGAGGTTAAACACAAAGAAAAGTGTTCTATCTCCACAACTGAGTACCACTTTTCTCGGCATAGTTTGGGACACGAGCACCATGAGGGCACGCCTGGCGCCCGCCAGGGTGGAATCGATCCTAGACTCAGTAACCAAGATGAAGCTAGTCCAGTCAGTCACTGTAAAGCAGTTCCAGAGACTTCTGGGTTTGATGGCAGCAGCGTCCAACGTGATACCTTTTGGCCTGCTGTACATGAGACCACTACAGTGGTGGCTCAAGACCAAGGGATTCTCCCCGAGGTGAAATCCGTTTCGCATGATCAAGGTCACGCGGCGATGCCTACGTGCCTTAGTCATGTGGAAAGATCCTTGGTTCTTGTCACAGGGTCCGGTGCTGGGGGCTCCTTGTCGTCGCTTAACGCTAACGACGGATGCATCTCTCATCGGCTGGGGGGCAACCATGAGTGGTCGCTCAGCTCAAGGTCTGTGGAGCGACCATCAGCTCTCCTGGCACATAAACCAGCTGGAGCTGATGGCCGTGTTCCTGGCACTCAGGCACTTTCTCCCGGACCTGAGAGGCCATCATGTGTTGGTTCGCACGGACAACACATCGGTGGTCTCCTATATAAATCGCCAGGGGGGTTTACGCTCGCGCCAGCTATGGAAGTTGGCACATCGAGTCCTAGTTTGGGCCCAGGACAAATTGTTATCAGTCCGAGCAGTGTACATTCCGGGGTACCTGAATATGACGGCAGACTCCCTGTCGAGGCAGGGAGT
Organism: Romanogobio albipinnatus; assembly: GCA_023566225.1. Classification (NCBI taxonomy): domain Eukaryota; kingdom Metazoa; phylum Chordata; class Actinopteri; order Cypriniformes; family Gobionidae; genus Romanogobio; species Romanogobio albipinnatus. The sequence continues at coordinate 42,217,848 of CM042244.1, read as the reverse complement.
GGTGCCAGGGAATTGGAGACTCCACCCCGAGGCGGTGGAGCTCCTATGGAGTCGCTTGGGGAAGGCTCAGGTGGACTTGTTTGCGTCTCAAGAGACAACGCACTGCCCCCTATTTTATTCCCTCACGCATCCAGCCCCTCTGGGGTTGGATGCCATGGTGCAGACGTGGCCGAGGCTGTGTCTGTATGCCTTTCTCCCTCTGGCGCTGCTTCCAGGAGTGCTAGAAAGAGTACGCCGGGACAGGGTTCGTCTGTTACTAATAGCCCTGTTCTGGCCGGGCCGAGTATGGCTTTCGGACATTGTGTCACTTCTAGAGGGTCCCCCGTGGGAGATCCCGATCAGGAGGGACCTTCTCTCCCAGGCGTCTGGGTCGATTCTGCACCTGAGGCCGGAGTTATGGAAACTGTGGGCTTGGCCCCTGAGGGGGATCAGTTTAAAGACTCAGGTCTCTCTGCCGAGGTAGTGGAGACCATGTTGCACTCCAGAGCTCCGTCTACGAGGAGGCTGTATGCCCTTAAATGGAGAGTCTTTGTTGCATGATGTTCCAACCATTCTCTAAATCCAGTTAACTGCCAAGTCAACTCAGTGCTGGATTTCCTACAAGAAAAATTATCTTCGGGTTTATCCCCTTCCACCTTGAAGGTATACGTGACGGCAATATCTGCCTATCACGTTCATCTGGATGGTGCATCGGTGGGGAGACACCCATGGGTTACTCGCGTCCTTCGTGGTATTCTGAGACTAAGGCCTGCTGCACACTCAAGGGTGCCGACCTGGGATCTGGCCGTAGTGCTAGAAGGTCTGGCTTTGGCCCCCCTTTGAGCCTATTGAGGAGGTGCCAGAGAAATTTCTCACACTAAAAACTGTATTTCTCTTGGCCATTTCTTCTCTAAAGAAAGTGGGGGATTTGCAAGAATTATCTGTTGCTCCCTCCTGTCTTGTGTTTGCGCCAGGTATGGTGAAAGCTTTTCTATTTCCAAAAGAAGGATATGTCTCCAAAGTTCCCACGAACTTGGCAGGTCCAATAATGCTGCAGGCCTTCTCTCCGCCTCCCTTTCAGAATTCAGACCAGGAGAAATTAAATCTGCTCTGCCCAGTGAGGGCGCTAGATGCTTACGTCCACAGAGCTGCCCTGTGGAGAAAATCTGAGCAATTGTTCATCTGTTTCGGGTCCCCAAATAAAGGGAAACCCGCATCTAAGCAGACACTAAGCAAGTGGATAGTCGAGGCTATTTCACTCGCATATGAGTCGGCCGGCCAACCTTCACTACTAAAGGTCCGAGCTCACTCTACTCGGAGTATGGCTGCCTCTTTGGCTCTTCTGTCAGGAGTCTCCCTGCAGGAGGTGTGTGATGCGGCAGGATGGTCCTCTCCACATACTTTTGTGAGGTTTTACAACCTGAATGTGGCCTCTACGCCAGGTGCTCGGGTGCTTGTAGCTTAATGTGCGCTATGACTTCACATATACAGGCACTTGAGAGTTATGGCGGCGTGGGTATTGTGTTCCCGCAGCGCTTGACGCAGTGCGAGTTCCCTTGAAAGGGAACGTCTCAGGTTACGTATGTAACCATGGTTCCCTGAGAGGGAACGAGACGCTGCGTCGCTTTGCCATACTCCCGGCATGCCCGTGACCGACTTGTTCGACTTATTCAGAAGCTGACACTGTTTGGTTCAGGGGGTGCTTTATAGTTTCCTGGTCGATGACGTCACCCGCCTACGATGTCCTGTCACGCCATTGGACTGATTTTACAAGTGCTTCATGACACAAACGCAGAGGCGTTCCCGCAGCGCTTGACGCAGCGTCTCGTTCCGTCTCAGGGAACCATGGTTACATACGTAACCTGCGAGGATTCATGGGGACTTGTGTCACCATGGGGACCTACATTTGTAAAGCTCAGGTTCAAGGAATATGTTTAATAGAACAATCCAAATCAATAGGCAACATGCGCGACAGCATGCAGACACAAACAGTACCGGACACTGAACTGAAAACAAGCAGGAACTTAAATACACAGATGATGGACTAAAACGAAGAACAGCTCTGATGAATGAGGTTAGTGTCCATGGTGACAGATTGTGGAGGGAAAATTGAACAAAGGAGCACATGTGACTGATGAAAACAAACTGAATGTCCATGAAAACTAAAACAAACTGTGACAAAATGTATGTCCCCATGAGGAAACAAGCTCAATTAATACAGAATGAGTATTTTCATGATGTTTTTTGTGATGGGTAGGTAGGTTAGTGTAAGAGAACAGAATATATAGTTTGTTGTGTGTGTGTGTGTGTGTGTGTGTGTGTGTGTGTGTGTGTGTGTGTGTGTGTGTGTGTGTGTGTGTGTGTGTGTGTACGACCAGTAGAGGGAAGAAAAATGTAGAGAAGACCAGTAGAGGGCAGAACAGGGTAGAGAAGACCATTGGAGGGCAGAAAGAAAATGTAAATCTATACGTTTTGCTATATTCAAATTTCTCGGTGCAATATGTTATTAATTCATTACCCAAAAAGAGTGTTTAAAGGTGCACTGTCATTTTAGCAGCATCTAGTGGTGAGGTTGGGAATTGCAACCGTCTACCATTCACCCCTCCCTTTTGAAGCACGTAGAGAAGCTACGGTGGCCGACACATGACAAAAAATTTTGTCGTCTGAGACAAAATACAGAAGTGAATTAAACTGCAATTCATACACTGGCCACTAGAGACAGGCTCCAGAAGGGAGTAGAATCTCACTGAGCTTCATGTTAAAATGCCCATCTTTACAGCAGAAAAAAAAACGTTTACAGCCTGGTAAAACTTGTGGTTTTGGTCTATACGGCTAATTTTGCCTTTTATGACAACTGTGAGGGGGGTGATTTTTTTTTTACAACTCATTCATTTAAAGTTCTGCGCAATTAAGGGCATGGCCACTTTGAGTGACAGGTGGATTGTCATTTGTCTGCTGTCTGTTAGTCATCACGTCACCTCAGCTCCAGCCACGTCCCACCTCTTTTACCATTTTCAGTTATCCGGGAGTGACGCGTGGCGAGGCGCTGCCAAGATGGCAACAGCCGGGTTTGAGGCTACAAAATCTCTCTTCAGAAACCTATGGGTGACGTTACGGACACTACGTCCATATTTTTTTTACAGTCTATGTGCAAAATGGTGACTTTACCAGTGTATGTAAATAGAAATGGCTCATTCAAGGCAATACAAATGTAACAGTTCATTATGTAAGGTCTTTAGACACTATGTAGTGTAGCTATGTAGGCATATATTATATTGCATTTCTGTCAATAGATGATCGAAAATACTACACACTGCACCTTTAACGAGTGTGACAGTAAGACCATTGGCCTGAAAATGATATGAAACATTATACATATTTTTTATAAACTTCAAGCCAAAGGTTGTTGCACATTCATAAAGTCCAGAATCTTCTCCAATCTTACAGATAGATTCAGCGAGGCTAGCAAGTTCTGCTCACTACATGGATAAAGCTTCACAATCACCAGCAGATGTCGCCACATCTCATCAAAAACGACAGTATTTACAGTGTATTTGGTCTTTCTCAAAAAATACTGTCTTGTAAATTAAAAACTTATCAGTTCAAGTCAGTTCAGCTTAGTTTTGTTCCATAAAAGCTGATGGCAAATATTATTACTAAACACTATGTATTACATTATTTTGTTAACATTATTGTTATTATTATTTAAAAAAATAGCCATTTGCTAAGATGGCACGAATTTCCTCTCAAAACATACACCATTGGATAGACTAAAATATAATTATTAAATTATCATCATTAAAATCTTTCACGCAAACAATGTAGCAGTAATGATCCAAAGCTGTTCCAAATGTTTTTTTTAATGAATGAGGTTTTTTTTGTTGTGTTTTTATAACTCATCCTTGGCACTTTCAAAAAGTTTATTCTTCCTGTAAACTTTGACCTTGGAATCACTTTGCCGCAATTTTTGTAATTTTAAAATAGCTTTTAACATTAATAACTCCAATTACATTAAATAAAGCGACAGACATTTTTTGATTCAATCTAATATATATATTTAATATTCATATATTAAAAAAAGAGGCATTTAAAAAGCTTTAAAGTCTGTTTGATAAGATCAATAAAATCTTTTTGCATCAATAAATATGATTCATCAAGTAGAAGTTTCATCTCGTTCTAAGCTGAAATGTGTAAATAAGTCAAAATCAAATCAAATCCTTCAGTCCCTCGGTTTTGGATGACAACATTTCACTTTGTCTAAAATTTAACCAGAGAAAAATCTGGAAACTTTGGTAGACTAACCTACATGCTAATGGACTGTGCATATTATTTGACTCTGACCTTTGCTTCACTTTGTGTTCTGTCCTCACATTTTGTTTATCATCATCATGTCAAAGTCTAAAACAGGCAAACAAACATACAACACCAAAAAACGTGACATCCTATAGTCATCGAAAAAACCTTGAGGTTGACATTCATTTTCCCAGTAACACCTTAAAACCTCAACAAAACTTGCTTCACTTATTTGAACTGTAAACACAAGCAATCACAGAATATTTGGTAATAAAAATAAGTGAAACGTATATAGAACTTTAGCACATATGCACATAAACCCAATGTTCACATACGTGTTTTTTTTTTTTTTAAGTAATTAAAAAGATGATTGAAAAGATTTTGGACAATACTCATTTAATGCCTTTATCAAATTACATAATCAAACAGCTTATTTTACTAGCAACATGTAAGGCTTTGACTGACCTCTGCTTTGGCCCAGGTTGCAGTCTGTCATGTGAGCCACAGAATGACAGATTAGTTGATCAGATACTGTAACTGAACATCGAAGGGCTTCACTCAGGACTCATACGAGTCATATGAGCTGAAAAACGTGCACTCTATTAGGACAACTCGCACCAGACCCAGCCTTAACGTCATGAGACCTGGATAGGACTCTCATTGTCTGTGTGGGAAACACGGGATGTGTATTATGGTAATCTTGCAGCCATCTTGTGTCTTTATTTGGGTCTGGTAACAAAAGCCCGGTTTCAGAAACTGCTCACTGTAACATTGTTGAAGCAATTTACAGGCTTTTTTATTTTTATTGCTTTGGTGCAATTTTCATAAGCAAGGGTTACATTTTCAAAACTAGTACTAATATCATGACAGATCATCAAAAGTGCATTTTTTTTGTTACAATTGCATTAGTACAATACAAAATCACAAAGTATCCTTTTCATTACACAAGTGTTTCATTTACATTTCATTCACAGTAACTGCCTTTTATAATGCTATTACTGTCCAACTTTTCATTTGCATCTATTTTTGTTTATTTGTCTAATATTTAATCTTAATGGCTAATCAACTAATCATTTGGTACACCTATAGATTTCTGATACAGATTCTAGTTTCTACTTGTTTTCCATTTCTGATGTGGATAACCAAATGTAATTAATTATTTTTACATTTTAAGCAATTTATCCAGATTATAACCACTAAGTGTGTGTGTGTGGTCCTGGTATTGCCTACATGGGGACCAAATGTCTCCAAAGTATGTATATACAAGGCCTAGTAATGCCAATACCAGTAAATCTTGACCTTGTGAGGAAATGTTTTGGTCCCCACAAGGAAACAATTAAGCTTATAAATCATTCAGAGCTGCGTTTCCCAACAACATCATTAGCCAGTTGATCGTACATAGAGATCATTGGTGGCAATTGTTCTGAATCAGAAGCTTGGCCCACCTTGGCCCCATATAATAACCGATTTCAATATTTCAGCTCCAGATTTTGAGAGTCAGATCGTGGTTTTCGCTTGCCATCAAAAAATCTACTTGTTATTTAGAAACTAGAAAGCCTGATTTAAGTCTCCTTTCAGTTTAGGCATTCAAACGGTTTTTACTTAGCCTGACGTCATCATACTCAATTCTAGTCAGAATTTGAGTCTGATACTGCTCCGTTGGGCTGTGATTATGGGGCGTGTTTCAACCGAACCAGGAAAGACCTCAATTGGATAGACCTACGAACAAGTTCTCCGTTTAGGATTAGAACAAATTCAACCCAAGCAAGCGCCTTTGATGACGTGGATGATTACGTCACGGTTTATCATCTGTCCATCATCGTCTAAAGCCCGCCCTGACAATTTAATTGGTCCGAACAGTTTCTCTTCGGGCATAATTACTTCTCTACGGATCAAGTCCAGACCGAACTGCCCGAGTTAAAATGTTGTGGGTGGGGCTAAGTTCGGCTGGCATCCAGGCTAGTTTTTACTCATTTCACAAAAAGGCTCCCTCGCACGCTTATACACTCTAAAAAAAAAAGGTTCTATATGGCACCAAAAGTGGTTCTTGGCTCGTAATCATAGGGGAACCTTTTTAAGTGCTATATAGCACCAATTTTGGTGCTTCAGTGGTTCTTTAGCGGTTCTTCAGAGGTTATTCACCGGTTCTTTGACTAAGGTGCTATATAGCACTGCTAACTAAGGTGCTATATAGCACCGCTACCATATACAGAACATGTTAAGATATGGTGCTATATAGCACCAAAAGTGGTTCCCCTATGATTACGACGAAGAACCATTTTTGGTGCCATATAGAACCTTTTTTTTTTTTAGAGTGTAGCCTACACCCAAAGCGCTGAGAGCCGCGTCTAGACTGTTCTCTTTTGCGTCTCATGTTCACGCGTCATTTCTTTACAGAGAATGATAATTTTTGTTATTTTTCCACTAAACTATTTGTCTGGCTATCACCAGACCAAGCTCAATTTAAGATTGAACATTGGTCTGGGGAGTCTGCTATGTATTTTCTACTGCACAAGAGGTGTGATAAACAAGCATAATTCAAATGACTCTGTACGCAATTGGATAGTCCTTCAACCAATCAGACCACAAGAGGCATGATCAATGGGCAACGACCCATCGCTTCTCTATCTGTCATCGTGTTAAACCAGCGCGCCAGGTGGATAAGTCAATCTGTGATTGGTTCCCGCAAAAGTGTAACAGAAGCAATAGAAATGTATTTACAGGTTTCCAGACTGAGTTGCAGAGCGAAATCAAATTCCTGGCAGATCAGACTTGGTTTACCCAGTCTACTAAACTATGCAATCTGAAGGGTTTTGAGCGCTCTCTCCGATCTCACTCCTATAGCGGGGCAGAAATGTCATAAAAATTTGTGCGGAAAAAAACAACTATTTAATGAGTTAATTTTCTTTGTATTTATAACATAAATCTATGATATATGAGTTATCACATAAGCAACAGTGCTGTCTTTCCGATCATCTGCACTGTGAGTAACTTCCATGGACACATTCTGTTTTTGCTCTATCAAAGAAAACAGAACAAACAGAACAACCGCTGCATCTCCGAGCAACACTGTGTTTTATTCCTCATAAAATCAACGCATTTGAACAAATCAGATGAGTAAATGATTAATGTAAGCTACCCATTCATAAATACAGTCATTTTCCAAGTTAAATAAATTAGCACTTTGAACGAATCATATGAATTCAACTACCTCATTAATACAGTAACTTAGCTAAGGCAGCTAAGTTAGCTATAGTAGCTAACTTACTGGCGGTTTTAGTTTCATATTTAAAAAGTAGCCTATTATTTAATTACATCTTCAACCGTGTAATTGTATTACTTAACCAATTGTTCTCTTTCTAAAAAATATTCCATTACTTATTACCAATTACTTTCTAAATCCCATATCAATCTCGACCAGATGAACAAAGATAGACATGAAACTGCTCTTTTAATTATTTCAAATTAATAATATAATTGCACACATTATTCTTGAACTGACCAAAATATTTAAAGGGAGAAGGTTACATTACAGTTTAACATAAGATGTAAAATTTTGATGTTAAAGGGTTAGTTCACCCAAAAATGAAAATTCTGTCAGTAATTACTCACCCTCATGTTGTTCCAACCATGCAAGACCTTCGTTCATCTTCGGAACATAATTTAGTATATTTTTGATGAAATCTGAGAGCTGTCTCACTCCTCCATAGGCTTTCAGAGGGACTGAAACTTGATGGCCCAGAATAGTAAGTAAAAACGTCATTTAAGGAGTCCAAATGACTACAGTGGCTCTGTATTAAGTCTTTAAGTCTGTATTAAATACTTTTTGAGCGGAAAAACAACAAAAATAATTGAACAATAATAGTGGGATAAAGTCGTTATTTTTGTTGTTTTTCCGCTCAAAAAGTATTTTCGACGCATGATAGACTTAATACAGAGCCACTGTAGTCATTTGGACTCCTTAAATGACGTTTTTACTTACTATTCTGGGCCATCAAGTTTCAGTCCCTCTGAAAGCCTATGGAGGAGTGAGACAGCTCTCAGATTTCATCAAAAATATACTAAATTATGTTCCGAAGATGAACGAAGGTCTTACATGGTTGGAACAACATGAGGGTGAGTAATTACTGACAGAATTTTCATTTTTGGGTGAACTAACCCTTTAAATCCACTATTGTTTAATTTAGAATATTTCTTGTAGTCTATACGGTATTTGACTCACATCAGAAGTAACTGTAAATTACAAAGAAATTAAGAGTAATTTATTACTTTACTTTGAAATTACAGTAATAATATAATGCATTACGCCAACACTGATTTTGCAACTTGCAGTGTAAATCCATTCATACCGCATCTGAGTTGCATTGTAAATTCATTGATGGATTTTGTTGATACTGACTTTATTTGATTGGTAATAGACATACAGTGTCTTTTTATTCTGAATGAATTGATTGATTTAATGTAAGAATCTGACATAAGAGGACAAAGATATGACAATACATTTAAAAATACGCTCATCTCTGGCTTTATTGCTCAGTGTTATTTCATGGTTTTGATCTTCTCTTGACTGAGAGACGAATAGCCAAGCTTCTGAAGCGAATAGCCAAGCTTCTGAAGCTTCTGAAGCGTGATCATCGAACAATCAAGCGTTTCATTCAAAATAGTCAACAGGGTCGCAAGAAGCGTGTGGAAAAACCAAGGCGCAAAATAACTGCCCGTGAACTGAGAAAAGTCAAGCGTGCAGCTGCCAAGATGCCACTTGCCACCAGTTTGGCCATATTTCAGAGCTGCAACATCACTGGAGTGCCCAAAAGCACAAGGTGTGCAATACTCAGAGACATGGCCATGGTAAGAAAGGCAGAAAGTCGACCACCACTGAACAAGACACACAAGCTGAAACGTCAAGACTGGGCCAAGAAATATCTCAAGACTGATTTTTCTAAGGTTTTATGGACTGATGAAATGAGAGTGAGTCTTGATGGGCCAGATGGATGGGCCCGTGGCTGGATTGGTAAAGGGCAGAGAGCTCCAGTCCGACTCAGACGCCAGCAAGGTGGAGGTGGAGTACTGGTTTGGGCTGGTATCATCAAAGATGAGCTTGTGGGGCCTTTTCGGGTTGAGGATGGAGTCAAGCTCAACTCCCAGTCCTACTGCCAGTTTCTGGAAGACACCTTCTTCAAGCAGTGGTACAGGAAGAAGTCTGCATCCTTCAAGAAAAACATGATTTTCATGCAGGACAATGCTCCATCACACGCGTCCAAGTACTCCACAGCGTGGCTGGCAAGAAAGGGTATAAAAGAAGAAAATCTAATGATATGGCCTCCTTGTTCACCTGATCTGAACCCGAATGAGAACCTGTGGTCCATCATCAAATGTGCGATTTACAAGGAGGGAAAACAGTACACCTCTCTGAACAGTGTCTGGGAGGCTGTGGTTGCTGCTGCACGCAATGTTGATGGTGAACAGATCAAAACACTGACAGAATCCATGGATGGCAGGCTTTTGAGTGTCCTTGCAAAGAAAGGTGGCTATATTGGTCACTGATTTGTTTTTGTTTGGTTTTTGTATATTTGTGAATGTTGAGATGTTATATTGGTTTCACTGGTAAAAATAAATAATTGAAATGGGTATAAATTTGTTTTTTGTTAAGTTGCCTAATAATTATGCACAGTAATAGTCACCTGCACACACAGATATCCCCCTAAAATAGCTAAAACTAAAAACCACTTCCAAAAATATTCAGCTTTGATATTAATGAGTTTTTTGTGTTCATTGACAACATGGTTGTTGTTTAATTATTAATGTTGTAAAATTAATCCTCAAAAATACAACTTGCCTAATAATTCTGCACTCCCTGTATAATGATGTAGTTGAGGTCATTTGTAGCGTAGGCATAAACCCAACATAAAAGCACCCCCAGACCCCTCAGCCCTGATTCCATTCATTTGTGCTATTGCTTGTAATTTGTTCTTACTGACTGTTGACTTGTCTTACAGGTTTTTTTATTCGCTTTAGTACTATTTCACAAGTAAGGTGTACATTTTCAAAACTCGAAGTACAAAAATCCAATCTGATCACACTTGTAACACAGTCATTCTTTCAAAACCTGATTTAATGCTTTCATTCAGTTGCACATATTTTCAGTCCACATAATCATTGTTTCAAACACAAGTTTATTGTAATATGTAATGAGAACATTTGGTTTAATCACCGAAACACAACAGTGTGATCTTTTTTCAATTTAGTATACTTTTAACAATGAGTTCATTCAAGAGCAAACTATGCAAGATACATGTTTCAAATCTCCCTCGTTGCTGAATTATCTACAGAAACAGGCTACAGATGCCACATAAGAAAATACACTTACATTACCTAACTTATGTAATTGTATCTATAATGTTTGTAATAGTTTCTATTCATTGTGTTATCAAAAGGTGTGATGAAGTACGACAGCCATGAGGTTCTGGGCTAGAGTTTGCTGCCAATACACTAAATGTTATCACTGTACCATATGACTGAATCTATACTGTAGTTGAGTTTTATAAGGGTGAGTTACAGTAATGTGTCTCTACCATGGTAATCTGTTTACAGTATCACATGGCATATACTGTAATGTAAAATGCTGTATTTGACCCATTGCCATCGGTCTCCCTTCTTCTGATGCATTTCTGATCAGACTGATGTTACACCGTCATTGACTATTTCCTTTTCCTTATACTCTTTTCTGCTCTATGTTCACTCACATACACAGTCACACCCACATGTCTGGTTTGGTTTCCTTGCCACTGTTGCCTCTGGCTTGGCGTGCTCAGTTGGGTACACTAAATTTTTCTAAATTGTTCAACTAAATATCCAAATAAATCTAATTATTAAACTAAATTAACCATATAAACTAAATTACTGATCTAATTACTGATCTAAAGCCCACAATGTCACTGTATGATAATTGAAATGAACTGATGACATCACCGTTTTCTCCAGAATGGCTATATGGCTGAATAAAATTATGTTGCATTATTTTCCTGTTTAACACTGTAAAGCTGCTTTGAAACAATCTGCATTGTTAAAAGCGCTATATAAATAAGGTTGACTTGACTTGACTATCTTTCTGCATCTTTCTGCATTTTTACATTTTCCCAAAAAAAAAGAAAAAACCCACACACATTGGCCCTCATTTATCAAAAGTGCGTACACCAAATTTCCAGCGTACACCTGGCGTACACCCAAAACCACGGTGACTTTGAGATTTATCAATATGGACGTTGGCGTACCGCACGCTCAAATCCTACGCCAGCTCAGGAGGTGGTGTACGCACGTTGAGTTAGTGCAAACATGCGCAGAAAAACAATTCCTATGCAATTCCTATGCCCCCCATCGATATTATTTTGATTGTTTTATAGTAATAAAAATTATTTTGTTCAGTTAGAGAACAGACACAATTAAAAACTGAACTGAGCAATAATAACAGTATACGACGGAAGATTCAGTTTCAAAGCTAAATGTAAAAGTGCCCATTTAAGCGAGTTGTCATTGTACTGTTCTGTTTTTGTGTTTTTCATTAAGAATAATATTAAACACATCATTCAAGCAATTTGCTCCCAAATTGGTGCTCATTCTAAAGTGAAAGTATAATCCGCCCGGCCGCACGGGAATTCATAACGGTGCGCATTATAAGCAGCCTAGCGCCATTCTTTGTGAAAGATAAAGATAGAAATGCGCACAGGACACAAAAACCTTGCAAAAATGATATACGATCCGCCTAATCCCGGCCAAAACACAGAGATGTCGATTCGCACGGGACTAATGTTATCACAGGACCTCAGTGTTTGGTGAAATATGGTAGGTCTGCGGGGGAATTTTTACTTCACATATCACAGACATTCTCTGCAATTATTACAAATCACCTGAGGTCCCCATATAGGCTACTAATCCCGTGCGAATAGGGATATAGTAATTATAAACTTCAGTGTTTATTTTTGTGCAACATGGACTTCAAGGTTTAATTTGTGTGACTTTACCAAAGCATTTGATTTGTAGGCATATGTATCCCTCCAGTTGCGAGCCTGTGCTCTTTACCTGACGTTTCAGGGACTGGGACTGAAAATAATTCAAACTGAAAAAATAATAAAAATGACATTCTTCTTCTTTTAAATAATAATAAAATAAATAATAATAACGACATTCTTCTTCTAAATAACAATAAGCATCATTAATAATACAAATCTTAATAATAATAATCTTACAAATTGTCATGCAATTATATTAATGTGAATGAATGGTACTCCACATCACATCATCATGACTATTGTACACCCCAATACATGTGATGTGATACGAAATTAAATGCTAATTATTTCAAAACACGTGCTGTAAAATAATGAATTGTGATAGGTAATTTCTCATCCAAACAGCTATTTAAACTGGATTTCCACCGTACATCTTTTTGTGGGCGCCTTTAATCCCACTCTTTAAACTCCCAAATAAAACAATTTAGTTTTTTTTCCACTTCCCTGGTGATGGTCTCGATCTCCACGTCAGAGAAGTTTCGCTTCATTGCCGTCTTCCGAGTGTCCATGGCGTAAAATGAGGGCGTGGGGAGGAATATATAGGGGCGTGTTATTCTAATGACGATCGTTTTCAGCCGCGGCATTTATCAAGGGCAGGTTTTGCGTACGCCTGGATTTCAGAGGTGCGCACACTTTCATAAATCAGGCGGTGAGAGGAGTGTAAGCATAATCTTACGCCAATATATACGCCCGTTTCTACGCAAGATTGATAAATGAGGGCCATTCTGTATTTATAAGCTTGTTTCCTCATGGCCATGGGGACCCAAAAATGTCCTTACAAGGATTTAGGATATTGCCATCTTTATGGGGACATTTTGTCCCCATAATGTAGAGTTTACCAGCCCCCTCCACACACACACACACACACACACACACACACACACACACACACACACACACACACACACACACACACACACACACACACACACACACACACACACACACACACACACACACACACACACACACACACACACACACACACACACACACACACACACACACACACACACACACACACACACACACACACACACACACACACACACACACACACACACACACACACACACACACACACACACACACACACACACACACACACACACACAAATAATGTAAAAAATAATTCATTACATATGGTTATCCATATTGGAAATTGCAAACAAAGTAGAAACTACACTCACCTAAAGGATTATTAGGAACACCTGTCAAATTTCTCATTAATGCAATTATCTAATTAACCAATCACATGGCAGTTGCTTCAATGCATTTAGGGGTGTGGTCCTGGTCAAGACAATCTTGTTTTTTTTTTTTGTTTTTTTTTAAAGTCTGGGCCCACCAGGAATTTCACTTGGCATCTCAAAGCTGGAGCTGAGCCTGGGAACACTCCAAAAAAAAAAGGTTCTATGGCACCAAAAATGGTTCTTCATCGTAATCATAGAGGAACCACTTTTGGTTCCATATAGCACCATATCTTAACATGTTCTGTATATGGTAGTGGTACTATATAGCACCTTAGTCAAATAACCGGTGAAGAACCACTGAAGCACCAAAATTGGTACTATATAGCACTTAAAAAGGTTCCTCTATAATTACGAGCCAAGAACCATTTTTGGTGCCATATAGAACCTTTTTTTTTTTTTTAGAGTGTTGGGTTAGTGTAGCGGGATAGAATACAGTTTGTAGAGTATATAAAGTAGTGTGTATGTCCTGGTAAACCCTATGGCAATATCCAAAAACATTTTTTGTCCCCATGAGGAAAACAGCTTATAAATCGTACCAACATTTAAAAAAAAAAATTAAAATGCAGAAAGTTTTCTGTGATGGGTAGGGTTAGTGTAGGGGCATATAATATACAGTCTGTATACAGTATAAAAATCATGTCTATGGAAAACCTACATATTCTAACGAATACATGAAGATGTAATTAGAGACAGCCACGTTACTGTAACTCACCCTTATAAAGGTCAACTACAGTATAGATTTAGTCATATAGTACAGTGAGAGCATTTATTGTATTGGCAGCAAACATGTTCTAGCACAATCTCATGGCAGTTTCATAACTTCCTCACAAATTTTGATAACACGCTAGAAAGATGCTATAACAAACATTGTGGATTTTATGTTACGTAAGTTAGGTAATGTAAGTGTACTTTCTAATGTGGCATCTGTAGCCTTTACTGTAATTATTTCAGCAACAATGGTGATTGAAACATGTATATTGCACAATGATTATGTGGACTGAAAATGTGTATAGCTGTAATGAAAGCATGGGATCAGGTTTTGAAAGAATGACTGTGTTACAAGTGTTTGGATTTTTGTACTAATAGTTGAAAATGAACATTTTACGTGTGAAAACACTATTAAAGCAAATACAAAAAAGTTGTGTGAAATATAACCTGTCAGGTGGCGTCATGCTCACATGCTAATGCTTACCTGATTAGATAGATAGATAGATAGATAGATAGATAGATAGATAGATAGATAGATAGATAGATAGATAGATAGATAGATAGATAGATAGATAGATAGATAGATAGATAGATAGATCAAATAAGAAAAAAATATATAATAAAAATTAGACCATGCATGGAAAAATCAACATTGAATTGTGAAATGATGTGTTATTTATTTGCTGTATTGTAATACAAAACAAAAGCTAGATACAGTTTAACAAGAATACGTTTAGTTATAATTATTGACTAGGTCAAGCAAGTTTTCTTCTTGTGGTGTTTGGAGTGACTGAACCTACAGATCAATCTAATTTTAGAATTCTTATCTATGTTAAACAAAGTTCTTCTGCTGACCATTGCTCTCCAGATGTTTCTATCATGGTTTAATATTAAACTGATTTAAGTCACGATGTAGTTAAATGCAATACATTCAAGATTTTGACACTGGATTTCAAAACAATTTCACAGTGTGTATGAAAATAACTAGTAAGGGAATGGAAATCAACTGCACATACTGTACTACTTGATGTTTGATGGTGAACTTTGTTCCCTTTGGCAATAGATGGGTTGGAATAATGTGCTGCACAGTTATTCATGGGCCTGTTCTTTCCAGCACCAGTTTAGGCCCATTGAATGAGAGTAGTTATGTAAGTTCTAATGGATTCCAAGCTGCTGTGCATCAAAATTTAATTTTATTGCAGCTTTCTTGTGACCCTACTCTTGGCATGAGATGGAAATGACATGAAGCTGATAAGATATTTATTTGACTAATAGGACAATTTTGCTAGTTGGCGTGAAAGACAGTTTGAGTCCAGCTTGTTCCATTTACTGGTGTTTTCCTCTCCATGTTGTCTTTATCATCTCTCTACTGTCATTTTAGCTGAAATGCAGAAAGCCCAAAACAAAATCTAATTAAAGAGAGAAAAATATCAGTTCAACCTCACTAAAGTCACAGTTGCTCATTACTCAATTTGAGGTCATTGTTCTTGCAGTTGCATCTAAACTAAGTCAGCCATCTAAACTACTTTAACTCTATAAAGGGATCGGAGACCCTGTCTGAACCACTTTTTCATTGTATTTCATTAGGTTGGCATGCCAAGAGAAATTAGATTGTCCATGCACATGATCTGAGCGTGTACAATTGTAGCTCTAATCTTGAAACCAAGAGGCGTGTGCATTTTATTCAGCAATTTAGTAAGGAAACCAGATTTTCTTATAAGGGATGCTGTAACTCTTGTCAGCTGACGGACACAGGTCTTCATTCATTTACATATAACAGTGTTCCCATTCCTTTTGACACATGCATTCTATAACTTTTTTCATGCATTTGTGATGTACTAGATAAGGGTTAAATAATAATTGTATATAGATTGCACTCACATAGAGACAGTTCTAGTCAAATGATGTGATGTCAGTGATGTCTGTCATCACAATACAGCACGAAAAAAAATCAGAGAAAAAAAAAAGATCAATAGCCCACTATGAATGTCCTCAACCATTCTCGGGTGTAAATATGACGCTGTGCTGTTAAACTAATCTCACCTAACGTTTCAGGGCAACTAAAAGCAGCATAGTTAAATTCGACCTTTAAACAAACGTGCAAATATATGTGTCTTAACCTCTAAAAACGGGATAAATCAATATTTACGATTTATCAAATCCAAGAGATCATGTGAAAGGAGCATGATGGGGCGGGGAAAATGCGTCACGCTGCAAAGCGACCAATCGCGGTCTCTGTTTTGCGGTTTTTGATTGGCTCGTAAATAGCGACTCTGGTGTCCATCTCAGTCAGCTCTTCTGCCTCTGAATCACTGGCACTACCGATTCTACACGGATATAGCTCCACAAAAAACGCGTCCCCTGCAACCACAACCTCGAAACTAGATAGCTGTCTGTGTTGTTTAAAAGAACAGAACGCGATAAATTAAAAGCGAACCCGCCAGAGGCAAAAAAAAGAAGAAGAGAGGAATCTCCGCACATCGGCAGCCGTTAGCGGGCTGAGCTAGCAGCATCGCGCGACGCATTTCGCCCGCTAGACGTCGGGCTTAATAACTGTGTGCATTATAACGCGCATCCACATCCTTTAAACTGAGACTGTACTGCAGAATCCAGCGGGTTCGGCGGAGCTGTCCAGCTCTTGCTCGCTCTGCAGGCCTGGGTGTGGGTGCGGAGAATGCTAAAGGATGAGTCAGAGGGACACACTGGTTCATCTCTTTGCTGGAGGGTGAGTAGCGAGCCTGATACAGACCGATCTATCACTACTGTCAACCTGTCTCTTTGAAATCTATCCGTTATAGTTGGGCTTGATTGTTCTTAAAATATAGCACGAGACACATTCATCACAGGTCGACCATTATAAAATGTCAGACAGATGTTCATTCAACATTGCTGTAAGTTAAGCTAGCTGTCTGTCTTCATGCTACAGATGAGCGATGCTTTATTTGTGAATGCAAGGTCATGCAACAGATGCATAATCTCTTCTGGTGTTGTCACAGAATCTCTGGAACTCTCCAGACATGGCCGTTTTACGTTTAGCAGGAAGTGCTTTTGCTTTGATGCTTTTCACTAATGCTTTTTGCCTTGCAGAATGAGAAACTCGAGGCTGCATGCATGTCAACCTGAAGCATATCAACGTTTCCTGTAGCAAATCAGAGGCTTTGTTGTAGGCCCGTGGTTTCAGCTGTCAGCTTGTTGCTGGATGTTTGACAGGGATCTCTCTAGTAGTACAGCTATTTTTGACTCCATTCTCATTCCTGCATGTCCCTGGCTGCTCTTTTGCACTCTGCGAGGCCCGTAGAAACATCATTTTCTTTGAATCAAAGGTTGCTGCCAATTTTCATAATCAGAAATTTAACAGAGATATGAGGGGAGTATATTGCTCTTTAACAAGCTTATATCTCTGAAGGTCATTTGATGACTTCGACCCAGGAGGGTGATAAGAGGTCTAACAAGAAGCTTCTAATAACAGCGTAACGTGCTGTCTGTGATCATATTCCTACGATGAGTTTGAAGCATTTTGTTGCCTATAGTGTTGGGGGGATTGTTTTTTGATTAGGTCATTAATATATTGTCTGTGGCATGTCAGTATAACTGGTGTTTCTATAAGTATAAATGGATAGATCACCTGCCACTGGAACTGTGATAAACAAATCGATGGTTCTGTGATATAGATAATTACTCAGCAGTGCAAGTGTAAATACCTTGTCAGTGCATAGCAAATTTAAATTAAAAATAACCCAATAACATTGACTTTAATGGTAAAAAAGCATATTTTAGGTGCTGTGATTTGACAGCGTATTTGTTTGTTATCAGTCAGTATTGGCTATTTATTTGTAATCAAATACTGGCTATTTGACATCAAATCCTGGTTATTTAATTTAACCCCCCTATTTTAAAGTTATTTTAGCACTAACTTGGCAGTGATAGATTATGACAGATTTAACCCTTGCACCGGAGGAATATTTCCATAGCTATCCCAGCAAAATAGGATCTTCAAGTACTGCAAGTGTAAGTTGATTGGACGAACCCATGCGAAACACTGCCACCTGGCATTAAAAAAAAAAAAAAAGTAGTGTAAACACAGTTTATAGCCTATATATTTACTTCACAAACATGGGAAACAGCGATAGATGGACGAACGCTAAAGTCCAGGCACTTCTCTACCTTTACACTAAGAAGGGAATTCAACGCGACTTTGAAGGGACCAAGCAAAACAAGATGATGTATTTCTGCTCCGCTAGCGACACTGGACATCAACCACACAATAATGTGGTTGCAAATGCAACCAAAAATGGTCCAAGGGGAACATTTAGTTCTCTGGGGACTGCCCTAGTGGCTAGTTCCTATAAGTCAGTTCTTATAACTACCCGGTGCAAAAACCCCTATTCAAACACAATTTTTTCATATATCAGATTTCAGACTTCCGTCACTTTTATTTGTGTCATACAAACAATTTATATGACTTTTTGACAATGTATCTTAAGCCGGGTGCACACTGCGATTTTGGCCACGATTTGGCCGTCTGAGACAAATTTTGAAATCCTAAAAGATTTATCTGATCCTAGGCTAAAATCTTTGATCCTTAGTTTGACATGTGCACCGACAACCGATTAATGACTGTTGCGATCAAATTTTACCAAGTGTCAGAAGTTTTGAGGCGCAATCCTGCAGTGTGACTTCTCCTAGGACGACCGTCAAATCAAGAACCAATAGGAGCGCAGAACCTGATGACGCATTTTGTGCGACAACATCAAATCACAACAGGGAACATGTCGAAAAGAGTCAGGTGAATGAAAAATGCCACCGCTTGTTTTTGTTGTTTGCTGAACGCTACCATTGTGTCTGTGAATGCGGCTCACCGTTACCGAACGTGTCACGGATTGATGACGTTAAACTCAGTCCGTACGAGTCTCTTGCTTGCGTCCGTTTTTCGCGTCTGACTGTCGTACAGTCTGACATAATGACAACTGAGATCCTACAGTGTGACATGTATTACATCGGGGATCATGTTCGTACAGTCTGACAAGCAACATTCACAGAGGATTTAGAAAAATCGCACAGTGTGCAGGACCCTTTAGGTTCTTGCACTGCTCATGCTAGTATTTGCTCCTGGATGTGCATGAAAAGAATTATCAAGCTGTTAAAAAAAATCAGGTCATTCTTAAAGTCACCATAAAATCAAAATAAACATATTTTATGGAATATTGGCTACTTTATTATAAATGACGTATGTGTGAACATCATTATTTATTTATTTAATTAATCTCAATAGGGAAGAAAATATGATCGCAACTTCTGTTTCAATGCCGACTTTAAATTTACACATGCGTTATAATTGCCCAGTGACAATACAAAATGTACACATTGTGTCTATAAATAACATTACAAGTGAATCTTGTGTGGGACCCATTTGGCCAGTTTGGTCAGATGACAGTATCTTTTGAGTGGGCTTGAGTTTCAATTTGGTTCAGGTCCTGTTTATGTGGGTCTGGTTACTTTAGCAAGACTTGTTCTTTACACCTGAGTTTCAACCCTTTGAACACCGCTGTGTAAACCTCAAGTTCAAACTGGTGTTTTTTTTTTTTTTTTTTTTTTTTTGGCTTCAAAACTAAACTAATCATTGACCAGGGGACTTCACTTTGGTGGCCACGTTCGCATTAACGCACGTCTTGCACCAAGAACAAGAAATTAAAAGCAGTTTCTTTCCTCTTTTCCGGGACTACTTCCCCTTTTTTTCAAAAACAAAGCTCTTCATGTAATAGTGTAGAATTCCATAAGTAACTGTGAATAATAAAACAAAAATCTAGCTTTTCTAATAGGCCTCTGCAGAGCTTTTTAGTAGGAGTGGCAAACGGGTTTTGCTTGTGAAGTCGGCATGATCGTTCTGTTCATTGGCCAACCAGAGAGAGAGTGAGTGAGAGAGTCAGTGTGTAAACCTTAGCAGCAACAAACCAGAGGGCTGCATATCTGGGACAAAGTTCACAGCTGCTTCCCTGTATGTGTGTCTTTTGGAAGGCGGCACAAAAAATAGACCTTCAGAGGTTTAGAACATAAGAATTCAGTTTTGAGGTCAGCAGGTTTAGCATGTCATCGACATTAAGTGCTTCCTTTGTCAAATGTATGCACACATAATATAAGCTGGGAATGTGTTTGAGGATTGCCCTATTAGTTTTATTGACTGGTGTCTTGTCAGACCTTGACATTTAGTTGCATAATTGTAGGCATCTTGTTTGTAGTCAATTTGATGCTTTTTAAAGTCCATTAGGGAAAACCCATCTACTGAGAAGTGTCTGCGGTTTATACGGTGTTGCATGTAAGTTGTTTTAAGTCTTGTTTGTGGGTCTTGTCTGGGCCTAACCTCCTGATTTGTTGCATATGGGGTCCACCTTTTTTCTGCTTCCCTTGCT